>JABUQX010036778.1:35000-43493 GCA_015478945.1 Trachelipus rathkii
TGTACAGTATTAGTAGAGAGAGTCTGACGTTGGTTTTCGTGCGAGAGAGACGTGTACAGAAACTGCTGCTACGCAGAAAGTGCTATTTGTGTTTTTAGCATTCTAAGAGTTAATCTAATGTTTTAAGATAACTCACGTGATATTATATTTACAAGTGAAATAATATTATTATAAAAGTGAAGCCATTCCTATTTATTATTCGTATTGAATCTATGCTTAAGACAAGCTATTATTTTCCTTTGGTCGTTGAAGAGACCGCATCATTGTTTTACTCATTCTACTGTCGCAGAATACAGTAAGTCTATTATTCCATATCATATTGTATGATAATTTCTACAAGAAGATATTTCACTGTTATACTCTACAAGATATAAATGTTTATGCAAAGACTATTGTGCAGCATCGCATATTTATGTATCAAGAATATTTTAATATATCAAGTTGTTATCTCTCTCTCTCTCACAAGTGTAATTAATGTTCCACGAAACCACGCTCTCTCAAATATTTATTACAGACTCGATTTCTATTTAAATGCTCAAATATATTCGTATTATATTTAAGAAGATTTATTGTAAATAAAGTTGACAATCTCTGCTACGCATTTCTGTTGTTAAGGATAAAGATATTATTTACTGAACTATTTTATTAAGGAATGTGACTTCTATATTCTACATTATTATTTCACAAGGATATATATATATATAAATATATATAAATATATAAGATATAATATTAAAGTTTATTCTTATATGTGCATCGTCTCATTCAAGCCTCTTCTTCATTTCCAAGTGACCAATAGTAGATGGAGTTTGTAACCACTGATGAGTCCATCATCCTGTCTAGTAAAGCAATCTTCGGGAAGTTTTGATTTGTCTATTTCTTAGTGCACACGGGGTATAAACCCAATCAACGCAAGTACCTGTAAGAAAGGAAAGTTGATTACAAAACACTTGCGTAAGAAATAGAATGGCGACCGTCTAAACAGAACCTTCTAGCATCGTTTTCACTGAAAATCTTTTATATTATCTACAATATACTTCAAGATTATAGAGGCGACTTTACTCTACATTGGTCTGAAGATATTCTTTTATGCTACAAAGAGCATTGGAGAAGCATTTCAATTTTTCAAAAGGATCATTTTCGGGGAGCAGAAGTATACAAGTTGCGAATCAGATTTTTCCATTCCTCAACGGATCCATCATTCTCGGAGCAGATTTAGATGTCTTTGAGAAAAAACTATTCTGGTATTATATCATTATGAACTAAAGAAATGTCTTCAGGTACTGTTCGTATGTATATAAAATACGAATACTGTAAGTAAAATAATTTCTTTTTCATATTTCTTATGTAAAATATATTTTTTAATATTTTCATAAAAATAGCCATTTGTCATTTGGGTTCAATCCTCGCCTGTTATAAGTAATATATATACGATATTTGCTAAATTCTGATTGGAAGCGGCACCTGTGGACGTAGTGACGTAATCAAAGTTGTGTAGCCTCGCGTTGCTGAAACATAGATTCCTTGTTTCAATATTTCACTCACATTGTTAAAAATATATTTTAACATATTTTTTTTTTATATACTTTTTTATTTATAAATGATAAATATATTATTAATATATATATAATATATAATATATAATTATATAGTATAAAATACTTTAATATTTATTTTTGTATATTCATAGAATATAGAATATTCTAGATTCTTAATCGTTCAAAATAGGCTGTTGGAGGCTAGTTTTTGTATGTAATAACGGGGTTCATTTTATAATAGTAAAGACATTATATACGGGTTCATTGGGCTGCATACCAGATATTTCCAGTTTATACGCAGTTATACGAGACTTGTATTATAACTGTAAAATTTTGTCGTCTGCTTATTTACTTATTAACAGATGTTTTTAAAATGTTCTGAAATGCTACTAGAATAAATATTGATATAAATATTTATTGAAATTTATATATTTTACATATATGTCATATATTTTATGAACATATATCATACTGTATAGTTTGTGTATCACCTGTACGAATGTGAGAGGCTTATGCGTAATAGTTTCTTTCTATACTAAAATCCTTACATTGACGAGTTATCAACTGCAAATAAAATTTTGCAGAGAAATTAAAAAATATTTCTTCTTCCTCATTTCCTCTCCTACTGTTTGCGAGAGAAATTCCAGTTGCAGTGAAAAAGTATTTTTTGTATGAAAATTTTTCCACTCAAAATAAAAATTTATTTTATCCATTTGTTTTCACAAATTTATTGTAGCCATAAAGGTGACTTGTATGAAGTGTGCTATCTGAATGAAATCTGGGATATTTTAAATTTGCGTGGAGGTCAAGTACAAGCTCAAGTACAAGTACTAAATAATTTTATATATATATATATATATATATATATATATATATATATATATATATATATATATATATATATATATATATATTGGTTCTCAGTATAAACATATTGTTTTGTTTATACATATTTATTTACATGTATATTAATGTTCTTTATTGTTTTTGAGGTACCTGTCAAAGAAGAGATTGCATCCTTCCAGCAAATCAACAATTTCAGATTTCAAAATTGATCAGAGACTGTACTTAAAATTCGGAAAGAAAGTTTCCCATGCTGCATCGGAACGAGGATATAAGGCACTGTTTTAGGGAGTTTTTCCTAAATATTAAGAGTGAAATTAATATATTTTTTTTTTATTACAAATAAAAAGATTATTTTTTTTTACTATATATTTTAATATTTATTATTGAAGGCAAACGTCCTTTCATTTATTTACTAATTTATGTCCAGAAGTATCATTGAAGCAACTGCCAGAAAGTGTACGCCAGAGTAAGTTTTTGCATTCCATTCTTACGTGGTTTTTTATTGTATTATTTTCCTTCTATTTTCTGCTGTTGTGGGTATTTTTCGTGTTCTTTGAATATAGGGTTTAATATTTTCTGGTCGTAATTTATTCATCATTCTTAAATGCCTTCTGATACAGAGGACAACATTGAAGTTTCCTCACACGATACAACGGAGCAAATTCCTCCTGCAGAGATAGCTCACGGGGCTGAATCCGTCAATTTAAATAATCATTCTTTTTCTCAGTTAAATAATTCTTCAAACATGGAGCGTCAAACGTTGAACATTGACCGTTTGAGACACTCTAAGCCAAACATACCTCTGTTAGTAGGGTTTATAAACAACTCCTGGGTTGGACCGGAGCTTGGATCATGGTTCACTGCTATAGATTTATACTTCCAGGATGAACAGATAACCTCCGATGTCGAGAAATTACGGAGCTATGTACGTTTTGTGAATATGAAGGAAGGTAATGCTTCATATCTCATCAGAAATACACCGGAACTCTTCAGGGCTGATAATTGGGAAGATTTTAAGAAGAATCTGTCGTATTGCTTAAATCCTTTGGTCTCTATTAGTTCTTTCGAAGCTTTCAGTGAGTTCATAAATGTAAAATGGTCTCATAATCACTCACTTCCAGAGTTCATAACGGAAGCTCAAAAAGTTTTACAAACTTTCCTTGATTCAGCGGAGTTAATGCATGAAGTAAAGTTTAGTGACGAGCAGCGTCGTTTACTCTTGTTTTCTATGTTATATTCAAATTCCAAACCTCAATTTCAACGAATCATACACGAAGATTTTGATGTTAATAATTCAATTCCGAAGCAGATTCAAACTTATTTGAAGAAAACTCACTCTTTAAATAATGGTAAGATGGCGTCAGCGTCAAATAAAGCTCCAAATCCAAATTTTTCTACCACAGTGTATCACACACAAACTGAGAAAAATGTGGCTCCACAATCTTTTCACCAGGCTCATACAGTAAAAAGTAAGCCTCGGAATCCTCAAAAGTCATTTTCAAATGCAAATTCCTTATCTCCAAAGCATCAGAATACGCAAAAAGGTGTGTTTTGCCGTAACTGTGAAAGACATGCCCACCATACTTCTGAATGCGTGTTCAATTCTTTTTGTTCAATGTGTTACAAGCCACATATGCGGGGGTCTCAAAGAAGCTGCCAGGGCACATTCTGGGAACCTTATTCACCTCAGGGTATTAAGAGGGTGAAAGTTATAACGCCAGTCGAGCGTGAAAATTACGAAAGAAATCAGACGAGTTTCTATAGGGGTTCAAATTCTAATTTTCATAAGGGTCAAAGTAACTCAAGGGGAAGTTACCAGGTAAATCATTGCTACAATATGCCAAATACATATCATAAGAGTGTAAATTATGATAGACGCATGACAGGTAGGTCAAATAATTATTCAAAAACCGAGCTGCGAAACGCCGGAAACAATAGTTGTAGAGCAAATTCTCCGCACACGTACCAATTTGCAGAGAACGATTTAGAGTCTCAAGTGCACTTATTGGATCCAAATTATAATCCAAATAAGCAATTTCATTATAAATCTGAGAAATATAACTCACAAAGGCATGCAATGTATTCTAGAAATTCTTATTTTCCGCATCAATCAGTACGAAATCGATGTTCAAATTTCCGTAATCCGCCGAGTTTTGATCGAAATCAGGATCAGTTTTCTTATTTTCCTAAGTCGAATTTTTGAGAAAGGCTACGAGTTTTCTGCCTCAGAACGTCGTAGTTGCGCCATTAGAGGCTAATATTACAAATATTTTCAATAATACATCGTCTGTTTCAAATGTGTATAAAATAGATGATAATCCTGCAATAGGTAAGAGCTATTTTCTAAAGGTAAAACTCACAGTAGAGTATGAGTTTATCTACGAGATGTCAAGCTACCTTGACATAGGTTCAGGTGTTTCTTTATTACGCCAGGGGACGTTCGAAAGGTTAAGAAAATACTATCCTTTAGAATTGAAAGAGGATAATATAGTGCTAAAATCTATATCTGGGAACGTGATCCCAAATCTGGGTCGTGTAAAACTCCAGCTTCTGTTGAACGATAGACTGTTCAATATTCACGTAATTATTGTCAACAACCAATGTACTTTCAGTGGGAATATGTTGTTAGGCACTGATGTACTCGCTTCGTTGCCTATTTCTTTTGATTTAAAGAATGAAATGTTAATTATGAATGACGAAAGGGGCACAAGTAGTATTCCTTTAACTGTGTGGAGTCCGCTCCTTGATGATAAAAATTCTGTTTTTAATCCTTTATCGCATGATAAAAATGTTCTTAACGACGATTTTAAAGTCGATAATACTGTTTCTTTTTGCAAAACGCAATCTATTAATTTCGAGCACGAGTCTTATATTCATGAACTTTCAATTTTCGATGATGAAAGTTATGATTTGTTTTTGCCGAGTACTGTTCAATTTAATGCTTATTCAACGACGATATTGTCCGTTGATGTTCGTTCAAAGGCGGGAACCTTACCCCCTGAAGAAGTTTATCTCGTTTCTGAGAAAAATATTGTTTCAAATGTCATTTTTGCCAATGTGTTAAGTGGTGTAAAAGATGGCACAATTTTAGTCAAATGTGTTAATTTAAGTTCAGCTCCAGTCACTATGGATAAAAATACAAGGGTTTCTAAAGCAAATTCTTTGGGTTTTCGTAGTTCTTATTCAAACATAAACCGGATAGATACATCCGAGGGTCTTTCTAATTCTGAATTACGCGATGTATATAGGGATTCTGCTTTCAAGTCGAAAGAAAGAAGCGGATTTATGGTGTTACAGGATGCGTCAAGTTTAACCATCCTTGATCTTAATAGAATAAGGTAGTTCTCTAGTAATTGATCGGTGTCGAATATGTCCTTTGGGGTAGTTAATTTAGATTAAGTCGATCGTCGACTTTATATTACACACCAAATTACGCTTCTCACGCACATTTCAGTCAGATATGAAGCTGGGTGAACGAACTGTTCCTAGGATCATTGAACTTCTGATCACCACTCCAGCTCTCTTGTGATAGCCAAAAGGATTTGCGCGTCCAAGGATGTTTTGGATTACAGAAATTGAAATAAATATGTAGTAACCGATCAGTTCTATATCGAATATTGAGGACACTTGTCCAAGTTAGGGGTTCGAAGTCTACAGTTCTCGATTTACTTACGGGTACTATAACTTGGGAAAGTCTCGCAGAAAGTCGGCCTATCATAGCAGTTTACAACTCATACGGGACGTTGGCAAACCGCGGTCTTGCCAATGGGTACGTACAGCACTCATGTCTTCTGTAAAATATGGAGCAGCTTTTTCACCTGTTAGGTATTACGCGCTCTGCTATCTGATGACATCAGTGTATTCTAAAAGCTAGATTCACACTATGTAGTTTAGGTTAGTGGTTTGATGCTTTAAGCAAGCGAAGCTTAAAATCAAGTTAAAGCGACTTTTTCAAAAGGTATTTAGTGGTATTTAGGTTTCGTATTTGTGTGAAGGTTCTGTCCGAGATCTAGTAGTTAGAAGTAACTGACAAATCATTTCCAGTACCTCTGATCTTAGCTCAGCCGTTCTTTCATTGGATCAATCTTTCTATCGCACTTTTTCTCATTTTTCCTGTTTTGCAGCCGATCACAGTTTTTTCAAAAAAGAGGTGTAACATTCGTCTGGCAAGAAGAGCAACAAAAAGCTTTTGATATTCTCAAGCAAAGGTTAATCGTAGAACCTTTATTGCAATTTCCAAACTTCGATAAAGAGTTTATTTTATGTACAGACGCCAGTGGGATAGGTCTCGGGGCAGTTCTCGCACAGAGAGATTCAAATGGTAACGACAGACCAATATCATTCGCTTCAAGAATGTTGAGCAAGGCCGAGAGAAACTATAGCTCGATTGACAGAGAAGCCTTGGCGATAACTTGGTCATTGTCTAAATATAGGAATATAGTTTATGGTTATCCAATTAAGATCTATACAGATCACAAACCTCTTGTGCAAATTTTCAAAAGTAAAGATCTGACACATAAATTGGCCAGATGGGCTGTAAAGGTTAACGCATTTAACCCTGAAATATTGTTCATTGAAGGTAAAAAGAATATTGTTCCGGACATTCTTTCAAGATGTCCACCACCTTCTTTCTCTATATCTTTGGTGTCATATTGATTCTTCATTGCAATAAAAGCTTTATAATTCTTACGTTCGAACGTGATTAAAAACGAACAAGAAAAATGTGAAAGATTAGCTCCTATTATAAAGTTTATTAAAGAAAAGGTACACGTTCTGTTATCCACATGCTATATATTAAAATATTTATATTATGTCGAGAGATGCAATATCTCATTGAAGTTCCAAATTTTTGGTTATACTGTTTTAAATTCTCTCATTGTACTGCTTGGCTCTGGCCCATGGGTGCTCTACGCACGAGGAACAGAATTCAGAAACGTTACACGTTTTCCAGAAGTTATAAGCATTGTTAGCATTTTGTAAAGAAATGTCTTCTTGTTTAACGCGTTAAGGGGACATCTCTAAGCGTGCATCTTTTTACAAGTACCAATGCGATATCAGCCGTTAGCAGAATACACTGATATATTGGACAGTTCTCCTTGTTTCTAAAACGGGTTCTAATATAATTTGGTTTTCAATGGATTCAATTCGAGGTATGTTGAATACTGTGTTCTAACTTCTCGAATGGGTGTTCAATAGCAACGCTTTGCTTCATAGGGGTTATACGTTCGTCAAATCACACCAGTTTCCTTTAGACAAACGCTGGGGAGTATGTTTTTCATCGTTTTTCAAACAGCTATGTAAGCTTTGGAAAATAAACAAGGTCGAAATTTCAATTCGCTCACCTTCAGCAAACAGCCTGGTTGAACGCTGTAACCTCCAGATAGAGAATTACCTGCGACATTATGTCAATAAAAAGGGTAACGATTGGGCATCCTACCTTCCATTCGTTCAATTGTGTTTGAACAGCACCTACAATGAAACGTTAGGGGAAAGTCCACATTTTGTTCTTTATTCGTACAATAAACGCTTACCTTACGATGTAGATAACTACATCACACCTTTCTCTAGTATAAATAAAGATTTCCAACCAAGTCATGAAGAGTTAAAAGACTTAGCAATACGCACAAATTTGATTCGTGAGATAGCGAAGGAAAATTTAGAGAATGAAACGAACAAATTCATAACCAGACAACGTAGTAAAGCTCTGGATAGGGATATTCTCGTGGGTAGCCGTGTGTACATATTAGATATAAAACCTTCTGGACTACCTAAGAAATTACACAAACGATGGGTCGGACCTTACAGGGTTGTCGGAATTCTGGGAAGAAACAGATTTATATTACAATGCTTGCAAAGTGGACGAGAGATCGCTGTTCATAGCGATAATTTCAAAATTGTTGCTGAACCTATTCTTGATCCAAATTTTCCTCAAACAAAGGAAAATTCTGCTTCTAAATATGATCAAAGCAAGAAAGTTCATTTCAATAATGAGGTAGATGATGAAACGGAAAGTTTATCTCAAGATGACGAAGATGAAAATGTCATGTTTTCTCATCAATATGCAAGAAGTGCAAGTAAGATTCCAAGTCCAATTCATGAAAGAAACAAT
>JABUQX010036779.1:15000-22500 GCA_015478945.1 Trachelipus rathkii
TCCACTTATCTATGCGAGTCTGCATTCTCAACGTATGCTTATATAAAAAAACAGATACAGGAGTAAACTTTCAGCGTCAAGTGATTTAAGTGTTTCTAAAATTTGACAAACTTCTATAAACTTAAAGAAATAATGAAAAAAATTCATTAAACGTTTCAATTCTTCACATTAAAGGAAATGAGCTTTAAATTGCATTGTGTTTCTTTCTTTCCAAGACCCTAAGACTAATTGCTCAAATCAATTTAAGAGTAGGGTGTGCCGCGAATTTTTTTTAGCACAACAAGGGTGCCGCGGTGAAAAAAGTTTGGGAACCTTTGGCCTAAACTACCAGGACCCAGGTGCGCCTTCTCCCCGATCGGGATGGGCTGTCCCGACCCGGACGGAGCTCAAGGTCGACTGCCCCTGTCAGCGCGGGCACCCAGCGCCACCGCATGACTTACAAGCGGGGCGTCACGCCGACCAGCGGGTGTAAACCAGGTACTCGAACGTCTGAACGCGCAATTAGGAGGCCCTGTAGAAAAGCGTGTCGCACGAGCACTTCCGAAACTAGGAAGTATGTTCCTGAAGGGTTCAGTCCATCAGAGTCCATTGGAACCGATTTTTAATAAAGAGAGTGACGCAGTAACACGACCATAACAGAGAGACTGGAGAAAGTTAGAGTGTGTAGGAGAGTTAATAGAACAAAATAGCTTAATCTGCATTCTCAGTATAAAAGTTTTTGGAGTGAGACCACAAAAAATGTGTGATACATACTCCTTGTGACGAGCGAATAACACCTATTAAAAGGTCAAGCAACTGGGGTGACTCGAAGAAATTCTGAAAGCGACTCAGAACATCCAACCTCTTTAGAACTTGTTTAGAAAGAGAAATAATGTGGGATCGTGGGTTCTTTAAAATTCACGAGAAAAAAGAAACACAACGAATATTGATGAAAAGACATAGGTTTGTGTTGTACGTCTTCGAAGAAGATGTTATAATTGTGTGGAAGATTATGTCGAGTAGTAAGATAAAAGAGTTGAGTCTTTGAGGCATTGAAAATAACCATGTTTTCAGTGCCCCAATTAGAAATTCGAGAAAGGTCATAGGTTATTTGCATCAAGGCCGCCTCCCTAGCGTGAGTCATTTCATGTTGGGCTGAACATCTTTCATAATGAAACGAGTAATGAAGGGAAGAGTCGTCGGCATACGAGTGGATAGATGAATAAAGTAATAGAAAGATCATTATTGAACATTTGAAAAAGAGATGGGGGAAAAGTACAGAACCCTGAGGAACACCACCATTTATATATTTGAAAGATAGACGGTGGCCGTCTAAAACTGTTACAACAGATCGACCGGAAAGGAAATCAGAAAGGTCTTAGAGAGAAGAATAGATACCGAAGGAGGCAAATTTAGAAATCAAACCTTTGTGCTCAGACTCAATCGAAGGCTTTTTATATGTCTAGCGCCATGGCAAGAGATTCACCGAAATTCTGAAGGACTGAGGAGCAAAACTCAGATTTGAAGAATTAAGATGTTTTCAAATCTTTCTGTTGAGGATAGATTCGAAAAATTTGGAAAGAGCGGAGGTTAAAGCGATAGCGATAGTGGTAGGGCGATAGTTTGAGTGTTGAGAGGGGGTTTCCTTTTATCCAGCATCAATTACGTTTGAAAAAAAAAGCAACTCCATCACTTTATATTATTATATATATATATAATATAATTACGGTATATATATATATATATATAAATTATAGTATATATTGATATTACTATATATATATAATATAATATATATATTATATATATATATATGATACAATAGAAAAGTCTCCTAGTTATCAATATAAAATCAGACTCGCCTCGTCATAAATAATATTAAAAGATGCTTTTTGTATTCTATACACACACAACACACACAACACACACACACACAAGTGAGCCAATAAATATATTATAATTATATAAGTAGGCTGAGTATATAAAGAGGAATCTACTAACATAATATAAGGGATCTACATATATAATATTAATATTATATATATATATATATATATATATATATATATATATATATATATATATAATATATATAAAAAAAAATATATATATCTATATATATATATATATATATATATATATATATATATATTATATTATATATATATATGTATATGTATATATATATATATATATATATATATATTTATATATAATAATATGTGAATGTGTTTTTTGTGTGTGTGTTGTGTGGGTGAGTGTGTGTGTGTGCGCGTGGAGTGCGTGGTGTGTTTTAAAAAAGAGAGCATTGATGACCGCGTGAAAGCATTAATCTAGAAAAATTATAAAAATTTTACAATAATTTTAAAAAAGTTTATGTAACTTACCTTTACAAATTTTCATTTACAAAAGAAAACGAAATTTTAAGGTGGACGAAAATAATTTATCAATCACTTTATTATTAAAATCTTGAATGCCCATAATAAAGTCTTTCTCGATCGAAAGCATTGCTAAGGCGGAAAGTTCTTTCTTGCCTCATGGTGTTTCTAAGAAAGGTTTTAATCTTTTTTATAAAATAAGGAAAACAGCGCTCTTCTTTGGACGTTGTCATCGGAATGGTTAATAAAAACTTTTAATAGTTTTTCACACTTTTACTAAAAAGGGCTTCCAAGTTGATTTTCTGTAATGAAATCAAATAAAGCTATGGCTCCAGACATAGAACGAAATTCTTCTAGGCTATAAATTATAAATAGTTCTGTTTTAAGTTTCTTTACGTCAATGAAAAGTGTACACTTAACAGGTTTCATTTACATTTTTCTCAGGAAAAAAATAACGTGGCAAAAATTAAATGTCCTGAGAATGTAAATCTCTCTTTTATCTGACAAATAATTGAGAGATGAATGATAGAGGGATTTGGCAGGGTGTGTAAAAGGAGTGGTTTGAAAGTAAACGTAGAAGAGCAAAAGGTTATTGTTGTGAGGGAAGACAGTCCCTCGGTGCGAGGTTACTGTTGGGATGGTGGAGCACTGGAACAAGTGTCTGAGTTTAAAATTTAGGATATATGTTGATGAAAAGGGAACGGATGATGGAGCGGTGTAGTAAGAAAGTTGTGAATGGGGAAGGAAGGTAGCTCGTGCTATTGAAATACTTTGTAGATGTAAAGGACTAATGTTGAAGTGCGCTATAGGGTCTTTGCATGAAGGTATGTTTGTTACCTGTGTTAATGTACAGGAGTGAAACCCTTTTTTTGGGGGGTCCTGTAAAAAAAAAAATAAAGGAAAAAAAAAGGTATAGATCTAAAGTAAAATGTGGTCGGATGGACAATCTTAGGGTGTGTTAGGTGTGGGACGAATTTAATAAAAATGAGGAATGAACGTAAATTAGGGGGTTGTGTGGTGTGAAGAAAGGAGTAAAATGAGAGAATAATACGGAGTACAGTTGAGATGGTTTGGTCATCGTGGAAAGGATGGATGATAGTCGGTTGTTTATAACGGGTGTATAGTGGTGAGGGTGTTGGGAATCACGACCGGCTGGGAGACGAAGAAAAGTGGATTGAGTCAGTAAATGGAATGCCTGGAAGAGAGGAATGTGAGTCTTGGCAGAGGAGAGAAGAAAGGTGCATAATAGGAAGTGAATTTCGGGGTTTTGTATGGAGGTATGGTTGTGGCTTTTATTCAGGGGATGAACCCCACATTAGCGAGATGCTACAGTGAGGGTACGTCGCAGTCCCTTGAAGCCCTAGGGTGGACTTTTTTACTGCGACGAGATCTCAACTTAAAGGTATACAATGGTGCGGTAAGGCTGGGCTTCTTTCGATTTCTTACGTCTAATTCTTCTACTATCTTTTCTGTTCCGGTGTGGTTACATCAACCTTACATCCTAAATTCTTGGGTTACAAGAGGAATAGTAATAATAATAATAATAATAATGAGATAATAATAATAATAATATAGAATATAATATATATATATAATAATAAAATAATAATTAATAATAATATAATAATAATAATAATAAATAAATAATATAATAATTAATAATAATAATAAAAAATATAAATGAAATAATTAAATAATAATATATATATATAATAATAATAATAATAATAATAATTAATAAATTAATAATAATAATAATATATAATTAATAATTAATTAAATATAATAATAATAATAAAATAATAATAATATATATATATATATTATATATTATAATATATATTAATATATATATATATATATAATATAATATATATATATATATATATATATATATATATAATATATATATATATATATATATATATATTATGCAGTTGAAACTTATCGAACATTGCTCTTCACAAGAAAATATTAATAAAAAAATTTTAGAAGCGAACAAATTTTTTTTTTATATCGTTTATTTTTCAAAACTTGAGTTGAGACAGGCCCTGCAACGAAGTTTTCCCTATTTAGTCAATGTTAAATCATTTAAAACATTTTCAAAATATTTCGTTCAGTATCACCGATGAGATACGTTATAGAAAGTTGCATTTAATAATTGCAACGCGAGGAAAATCGAAGCCATATATATACGTATATACGCGTTATATATATCATATATATATATAGGGTATATATATATATATTTAGTATATATATATATAAATATATATTATATATTATATATAATATATTATAATATAATAGTATATTATATATATATATATATATATATATATAATATATATATATATATTATATTAATATGTATATATATATTAGTTAAGCGAATGATAAGGAGCTTCCGAGTATATATATATATAGTGAATCAATGACACTTCGTTAAGATATATATATATGGAAGGGGCAAGATGATATATATATATATATATAATATATATATATATATAATATATATATATATATAGTATATATATATGTATATATCATAAATATATATATAATATATATATATATATATATATATATATAAGTATGTATATATATATATAATTATATATATGATATATATATGACTATATATAATATATACTATATAATATTTATATATAATTATATAGTAGTATATATATATATATATATACTATTAGTATATATAAAATATAATATATATATACATATATTATATAATATATATATTATATATATATATATATATAATATAATAATATATATAATAATGAGTAAATGTGAAATTTTCTGACAAAATAATTAAAAACAAAATATCGTTGATATTGGAAAAAAAAGTGGTCGTTGCACAAACATGCAACGAAGGCAGGAGCCCCCACTGGATAATATATCTTATATATATCCTATAGTAGGTAGTATTATATATAATATATATATATATATATATATTATTATATATATTATATATATATTATTATAATATATATATATAATATATTATATATATATATAATGAATGGAAGGACCTATGGAAACAATACCAAATGCATAAAACTGTTTATTACGGCGTTTCGAACCATCTCGACTCTAAATCATCAGGAAAGTGTAACACAAATTTTTATCACATTACACAAAGTTAAAATGAACTCAAACTAAGATATAAATGAGATGCCCTATTATAATAGATCGTAAAATAAAACGCAACAACGCAACAATAAATAGTGAACAATGGAATTAAAAGCGAAAATGGAGACAAAAACAAAACAATATTTTATGATGTTTATTTTATTAAATTATGTCTTCTCATTGTACTTCAGTTTGCGGTTCATTTTAACTATACTGTAATGTGATAAAATTTACGTTACACGTTTCTTGAAGATGACGTAGAGCTGGACTCGAAAGTCGATACAAATAAAATTGTTTTTTTAAGGCACTTCGGTATCGTTCCTAGTCCATCATTTATTCTGAACGATACAGGTTCCCTAAAACAGCAAGCCTATATCATATTATATATATATAAGTATATATATATATATATATATATATTCATATATATATTTATATATATATATATATATATCATATATATATATATCAATATAGACGTTTAAAATACTTCGCATAATAATCGCAATTACTACTAAGATGTTAAGTTATTACTATATATATATATATATATATATATATATATATATATATATATATATATATATATATTATATATATATATATATATATTTATATATATATATATATCTATTATATACTAAAAAATAATAGAATGGTCGTGATCGCCGTAAACGACCTTGTAAATCTTTCGCGAAATTGTATGAATCGTATGGGTCAATGGAATGTCAGAGGAATAAATGTTGAGGAGAAGAGGAGAGAGGTGGATGGATGTATTTAGAAAGGGCAAATTTGATTTGCTCGCTGTGACGTGAAACAAAGATGAAAAGGAAAAGGTGAAATTAAGTTGTGTTATGTGAAATGTGTGCGTGCTGTTGTGGAAGAGAATGAGAGAGGAAGAGAAGAGTTGCAATTTTTTGATGAAGTGACCTGTGGTATGAAGCTTTGGTAGACTTTAATTGTGTGAGTCCTAGAATTTTTAATGGTTAAATTTAGTTTGAAAAGGTCAAGGTGTGTGTGGTTGTGACGTATGGTCCATCTGAGGGAACGTTGAAGAGAGTAGATTTTTTGGGATAATTTTGAATGAGTTCTGGATGGGGTGGAGTAGGAGTTTCAGATGATAGTGTTGGGGTCCTTGAAATGCGTTTGGCATAGGTGGATCAAAAAAGGGATGGTATAACAGTTGGTTTTGGGGTGGCGGGTGAAATGAGAATGGTAGGAAGGTGGATTGATTTCTGTGAAGAGAGAGGTATGTGTGTAAGTAATACTTTCTTTAAACCACAAGAGATCCCTAAGTATACTAGAGTTGGTGTAGGTTAGAGATGGTATCGAAGTGAAAAGTATGATTGATTTTTGTGTTGGTGAAAAAGGAGATGTTGAAGTAATGTGTTGGATGTTAAATCATTTTGAGTGGTTTAGGTAATTGTGGTATTTTATTCGGATCATTATTGTTTCTTATGTGTTATATATATTATAGTATTGTGGTGGTCTTGGATGGAGAGGATTAGTGTTATTACTAATATTGATAGTATGGTTTTAATAATTATAGAAGTTGTAGAATGTTAAGTGATCATGAGTAATTATATTTGATTATTATTGTTTTTGTTATTGTTATTCTGCTCTTGCTTAGTTAATAATTTTTCGGTTGAATGTGTGAATTCAATTTGATATCTTGATACCAATTATCTTTGGGTGCATAATGATATTTGGAATTGTCTATATTGTTTGTTTTTATGTTTTTGCATATTAGTGATATGTTTGTTATTGCTAAAGTGTGTTAAGTTTAAGAAATTTTGTTTATTATCTATGCTGATTATGGTTGGATTATGTAATGTATGTGTTGATTGAAATTTTGCGTTGTTTAAAGGTAATATAAATTAGAATCTTGTTTGATTATTTGTACTTTTTAATATAGCATATATTTGTATTTTTGTAATGTATATTTTCTTTATAATATTTGATTTATATTGTATTGTCTTTGAAT
>JABUQX010036780.1:0-12500 GCA_015478945.1 Trachelipus rathkii
ATGATATACTCTTTTTTTTTTACCTTTAATTTGGCTCACTACTCATGCGGGGCTGGCGGGAAGACCCAAGTTAGAGTTTGCAATTTGGTATTTTGATATCGCGACGAGATCTTGAGAAGAGAGACGTTAGTTAATAGAGATCTCGCCGCACATGTTATACCTCATGTTCTCGAGTTGTTATTGTGGAGCAAACAGCAGTGTGTAGTGGGTTACATGGCGAGTAAGAGGAAGCATCCGGATAAATAGTAATAAAATAATAATGGAAGTTAAGATGATAAAGTGATGGTTTTCTGGCAAGGACCTGTTCATACAGAATGCTCCGAGGGGGTATGGGTTTATGGGTTTGACATTTTAGTTTGCTTCGTATGTTGTTTGTATGCTCCGACGTGCTATCCTCCGTTTGTGTTTAGACATCAAGATAGGTGAAAAAATTAATCATAATTCGGTCGTATCTACGAAATGATTTTGGAGCGTCTGAAAAGAGTTTTAATATAGACCACTATTCCGTGATACTCTAGGGTAAGGTTGTCGACCTGTACGCTGTAAAACGTCGACTAGCCGATGCTTCAGATGAAATGTTAGATTGAGTGATTAATACTAATGCAAAAATAGCGGCGAGAGGATGAGGATGATCAAGGTGTTTAGTTGCTATGTTAGAGGATAACGTTGTAAAAAGGGGTGTCAAATATTAAAGACATTAAAAAAATTGTATATATGAGTTTGTTCACCGTACTAATAACAGTGGTATAATTGGGATAACTTTTATACAATAAGATACAATAAATATGCCTGCATATATCGTTTCTATATTATTAAGGAATGCTTAGTAAACACTAATCTCTTCGGGTCGTGTTCGGGCTCACCAGGTTATTGGTGCAATCTCTCACTGGTGACAGTAATATATGCCATGTTGAGTGGCTTCAAGTGGTATAATATAGTATTGCAAGTTGTGTACTACGCAGATTTTATCGTTCGGTAGCCCGCAGTGTGTGTTTAACTATAGCATAAGGGAATTCTGATCTCTTCTCCGTGATATCCTAGCTACAGGGTAATCAGCGTTGTGTACTATTTGGATGACCGCTCAATTCTTGGTTGAATTTTAGATCTGCTCTCTGACTTTTGATTTATAATCTGATATTAGTTCTCACTCTTTCATGTTTTCCTTGTTTTCTGCCTGGTTTTGCCCTGTTTCATCGTCGAATCTCACATACACAGGGGCCGTAGATTATAGGTCGCTCAGTGCTGAGAGGTGTCAAGATTAGTTATTGCTCCATACCCAGTGGTCGTCGATGTCTGACCAGGTATCTTAGACCTCCCGCTTTTGCCATTTGATTAGTATAATGGAAGATGGTGGTACTAGTTTTTTCACCCAGCATACTGCTGTCATACAGCAGTTGATGTCTCATCTTGAGTTATATCGTTATAGTCTTGTATATGTAGCTGGTTCGTTCTGAATAGAGTGAAAGTTCCTTGGGATATAACGTGTATTTATATATCTTACTATCAATTGAAGTGTTTTATTGTGGGTGATTGTTAGTATTTGTTATTTGTGGATATCATAGTAATGTGTTTGGAAAAATCTCTAGCGGGTAAGCCATTCGCATAGCTCCGTAGATCAAGGTTTACTCTCTTATTCTCGGATGATTTAGGATTATCTCTCGATATACATTACTCATATTGAGATCTTGAGATAGTTGTAGTTTAATCAGTGCTCGATGTAAGGGTATGTTGGGTTTCGATATAATCGTTGCGTAAGTGACGTTGGCTGGTTGCAGTTGAAGGGGTGCATTATTTACTTGAAGCCAGTGTAATGGGATAGTGTATTGTGTATTGAGTTACGATTATGGTTTGGAGCATTAATTTTGTCTTAGTACTCTGGTTTTTTTTTAGTAGTTTTGCACAGTGTTGATAAATTAGAGAGCATGGGTCGATATGATTGATAGGGTTACAGAACACGGGCGCATTTCACTGGTCTCTGCAAATATTTTTGGAGCTAGTGATGATGTAGCTTTTTCGTGAGGTGAGAGAGAGCGATGCAGCTTAGGTATATATGTGAAGTTCTGCTGCTATCACATGATATTATGTGAAACTATTGTGATTAAATGCTCGTTTCCACTTCCAATTCGATGGTTGTGGAAGGTTTGGTCCCTTACAGTATCATTGATGCTGGGTCCAAGCTTGCAGATCCGGTCGTGCCTCTCTCATTAAGTGTAGCATCTTTAGATTATGTTTTCCTAAGGTCAGAGCAGTTTGTAGTTTTATGTGTCCTAGTTCCGACAAATATTGGACATACGGTCGCCGTTGAGATGTATATCTTTATATTTTTTTATCTGGAGGAGTTATTTGATGAATTTCTGTTTTTAATGAGCTGTGGTATATTTGGGTTTTTTGAATTCTCCTTCTCTGTCTCTGCTTCCTCTTCTCTCTCCTCTGCTCGTTCTCTATCTCATACTCGGTGTGCTCGATCATCATTTTTCTCATCTCGCTCTTGCTCCACTCTTCCTCTCCTTCTCATTCTTCTCTAGCTCTCCAGATTATGCAATCTCGTCTACTCTCGTCTCTTCATCAATCTCTCTCTACTACCTCTCTTTCTTCTCTCTCTCTCTTCTATATATATATATATATACTATATAATATATTTATATTAAACTGTTATATGAATTATATATATATATATATATATATATACAGCTCTATATTATAGTATATATTAAATTATATATCTACTAATCTCGAATAGTAAGATAAGGGAGACTAATAATATTTTTAATAACTTTTATCCAAATGGTGAAACTTATTAGTCTGATATAGATTTATAATTCATATATTATATAGTGTTATATGCTATATGTGTGGATGTTGTGTGTTGTGAGTATGCAGGTTTTGAGCTGGCAAATGAATGTGAGAATCCTAGACATTCTGTTCAATGTTTAGCTTTATACTTCTTCACGGTACACAACAGATCACTAGACAGGGTTAGTGTTGATTAGTTAAGAGGGTTCCGGATTTTTCATTTTCAAAGACCAATATACAATAATCATATGAATTATAAAAAGCTTAGCTTTTGTTAATAAAGAAATCAAACTAAGAAGAGTTTAAGACATCATATATATTGCTACATTATTTGAATGTTATTTTATAGTTTATGAGGACGAGGTAAAGTTACTAGATATATAAAAAATTATTACCCTACTCTTCGAGAATACATATTATAGTCAGGATCTTATCGTAATGGGGGGTGGTAGTCAGGGTGATATACTGAATGACCTCATAGTGAGTGGCAATGGTTCAAACATCTAATCAACTGGTTCAGTTTTAAATCTGGAAATAGCGATATGAGTGAACGCTATTTGGGGATATTTCTGGTAGTGATTCGCAATATTACATTTGTTTCCAATTCCGTTAATTTTAGACTTGATAAAAAATTTATACTAGGATAACTCGATCCCTTACAATATCTCCATTTTCTTCAATGCTCCTGGTCTTTTCGAAGAATGATCACCTTGTGTTTTTCTTATGCAGTCTTATAACCTCTTCGGCAAGATGCTGGTTAAAGACCCTTTCAATGTCTTGCTTGACACGACAGCCATTCAGATTTCGCCAATACTAGTATCTTTTAGCAGCAGGTGTTATAACCTGGTTGAATTCGCAGGAACAATTGAGTCGGTGTCGCAGCTTCTTTTAATGTACCATAGTACAGTAAGTCCGAAGTTGTTTCAACTTTATGTTTATCCTATGTTTTTTTTACTTATTGATTCACCAAAAGGTAATACCATAAAGCCTCAGCAGTCATTCAGATAGATTTATTTTCTTGCTGATTTCAAGACTATCATAAGATGGAGCTCTGAAAATCAGTTTTAGCTCTCCCACGCAACGCTTGCAACGAGAGACACCTAACATATTGAATACGGATCCAAATAAAAGCATAGAATAAAATTAATGCGTGGCACCTCGTGTGTATTTCTGAAAATTTAGTCTCTCTAAGATTTCATGAAAGTGCAGTAATAGTAAGGCACTTCAAGATAAGAAAATTATTGCCTCCAATCTCTATATAAATCAGCAGAAGGTGTTCAGCGTATGAAATTTGTGGCTCTATAGCTTGTGTTGGTCAGTTTACTCTCTCTCTTGGTGGCTCTTATTCTTCTAAGAACTTTAGACATGTAGAATTAAAACAATGGCTGCATAAGAGAGATCATAATTTATTTGAGATCGAGCAAACGTTTTTGCGATTGAGGGCTGCATCGTTGTGATCACAATAATTTCTGATACATATATAGTAGTTGCATAAACTCATCAGGGTACATTCATATACGGTGCGACAATTATTTATGGTTTTGGAAAAATGATTTAGTCAACTTGCTCTCTATATAATAAGACTGAGAGGCTGTACATACTGTAGTGAGCTGAATTACGGTATGAATCTTTGGAGTAGTAATTATATGAAAAACGTCTTGTTTTAGCTGAACGGTTATAATTGAAAAGCTGTTGTTCTTCTTTGGATTGCTGCCATCCATGACATTTGTCCATACCCTTCCTACGATATTATATCATATTTGTATGGAAAAAGTGGCAAATACTATTTATGATATTTTTTCTGAGCTCCAACGGGTTTCAACAAAGTAGGATTTAGGGCAGACTAGGGCTAATGTACTATTTCCTCTCTAGGGCTGGCGTCTGAAAAAGTTCTACTATGTCCTGTTTATTGTTACAAAGTTCGAATTTTTAGGAAATAATGGTATTAGTCCCCCCACCCTTAAATGGATCCATGAAATCTCAACTTTTTCGTATCGCGGCTTATATAATCTGACACATACGTGAAAAATTTCCGTATTTAATATATTTTGATTTCCTCGTTCAGTATATTCGTTTTGAACCTCCATCAGGTTGGAGTAGTCATATTCTCAACAGATCTTAGTAACTATAGACTCCTGGGAGATTCAAAGACTTTCACTTTCACATTTTTTCCCTGCGTCACTGAATATATAACTCTGACCCGGATAAGTCGTTTTATCGGTATTCATAGTCATGCATCCGAAAGGGGGTTGCTGCCCCTACATAAAAAAAAGGAAATGATCCGAGATGGTTCGAATTTTTAGATCGGCTATAGAGGAGAATAGATGATAAGTAGTTTCGGACTCCGGATCGGGTATTCGGATCCGGGTGAGTTGGCACCGGAATTCGCTGGCTATGGTGGCGGTGTCTGAGTATTATGGGTTGTCAAATTATTGTTATTACCTATACAATATTTTGTCCTATATATGCTAGATCGAAAGCCGATACGGATATCGCGAAATATGATGGCTATAAGGTCTATACAGGGTGTACGGGCTACGGAACTTCCGTCCTCGTTGACGAAAGGGGTTAGGACGTCCTCTTGGAAGGAGATAAAAGCACACCATGGAGTTTATAATAGAATAGGGAAGGAAATGAGAATTTGACGATTAGAAGATACAATAAGAAAGAAATATGTGTATGATAAAATGATCCTGACACCTGATTGAGTTGGATTGCAATCTCGGCACCGGTGCCTCCAATTCCTGGTGCGGATGTTAGTTAATATATATTCGTTTGTCTCATAATCAGTATCATAAATATATGCTGCTAACCGTGTCGCTAATAGACTCGAATATGGATGGTTTGTGAGAGGTGTTTGATAACCCTTGCGAGGGGGGGTCCCTCGCTTGCCTGTCATGCCCCGACTCCGACGCGAACCGGCTTGCGCGCCCGCATGGCTTCGAAAACCGTCGCATTGAGTAGAAGCGACAAACATTATTCAGATAGTTCTGATTTACATACCCTACATATCAGTAAATCAAAATCAAACCCCCCTCCCAGCACCCTCCTAACCCATCCATGAATATAACTTAGATCGTTATTGTATAATTTAACTGTATTAGATGGTCACACGTTTTGGTCAGTTTTATTTTCTTTGCGTGTTTAACATATAACACACAAAAACTTTAATTTATTTTTATTTTATTTTTATAAAAAAATTAATATAATTTTATTTACTAAAGGTTGTATTCTTTTTATGGTTTATTATAACTGGTGTTATAAAATATTG
This sequence comes from Trachelipus rathkii, assembly GCA_015478945.1. NCBI lineage: Eukaryota > Metazoa > Arthropoda > Malacostraca > Isopoda > Trachelipodidae > Trachelipus > Trachelipus rathkii. The sequence goes on from JABUQX010036780.1 coordinate 6,065, forward strand.
CTGTGTTCTTCACAATCTCATTATCTAGAAGAAGTTTAAATTCCAGTATATATTCCGAACACCAACACCTACCATGACCCATCACTGTGTCCCTATCCCTCCGTTGTAAATAAACTCTTTATGTTAAGATCATAAATATTGATTGAAATTGGTTGTTATCTCATTGATTCAAGCATAATTTGTAATAACGATAAGACACAAAACTTTTATTTTTTTATTGCTTATACTAATTAACCGTTAACGAATATAAATTTTTGGCAAAGTTTTTACAAACCTAATACAACGCATTTATTAGTTTATTTCAGTAAATACAATGGTAAACTCCAAACCACCTTTCCCCAGAATATTCACCTCATGTACCATAACCAAACTTAGTGATTCTTATCTATATTCTTAATCTCTCAGCTTTTTTATACCACAATTTTTATCACATTACCTACCCCTAATGATGGAAAACTAAAATCCAGTAAATCAAAACCACCCTCCCAGCACCTCATTCTTCCAACGTGATCTATGATCTATTTATATACTAGTCATATTTTATATATAGTAAAAACTATATGTTATATTGTCTTACCCTAAAGCTCAGATACATCAATAAGGATATAAAAAGTGACGAGATACCACCTTCCACGTATTGAGACTTCTCCTTGCATCAAACGTGAATTTAGTTGCAGGAATATAATCTGATCGTCGTCAGTTAGTGCATAGGAGTCGCTGTTGTAGGATGCTATTGGAGTTATATTTGTTACGGATTACTGCATGATAGTGTGTCTAAAGGCAGGCAAAAACCAGTCCATTTAGACTAGTTATATTAATTAATGAGGGACGAATATAACAGTATTCTTAAATTCAACGTTGCCTGTGATGGCTAAAAAGCGGGAACAAAAGACCGGACCATGAAAGAATACAGACAAATATAAAAAAAAGAAAACAAGTTTTTATTTTAAAAGCATTGATCAATAATATTTTATAAATAAGTGATCTTTAGACTGCATCAATCGTTGATAATATAAATTTTTTAACATCAATACTCGATTTAAAAGAAAGTTATTAACAAGAAACAATTTTTAAAAAACCAATCTTTAGGATGAAATTAAATAACAGTATACACCCACCGCAAATAAATTAGAATTGAAGGTTGTTTACAGGAAAACACAAGGTCTTTAACATATTTAAACGTTATTATATTTTAAAATGTTTTTACATATGATTACTAAAACATAAAAATCTAAATGCAGTGGGTTCAAGGAATATTACAACATTATTTTTGTCGTTCTTATACAGTGTTTATCCACTGACGTCCAGTAAAAAAGACGGAGAGGTCCCAGGTCCAATTTGCTACAGAAAACATTCCGAGGTAGGAGAAGGTTGTTTGAAGGACAAGCCTTGAATCGCGTTTTCCAATTTTCCCAGATCCGAGTCATAAGGCGGGAATACACCTAAAAAATCTTATTTATCGTTTTCGAAGACATTAATATTTCATCTCATATCATCTATTATTTAACTTCAAAGAACTATATTGCGTTACTCTGTCATCTCTATGTACTGAGGATAATCCATATACACCAGAATACTGAGAGGAGGATTTAAACTTTGTACAATTTGGAACTACAGCCCTAGATGTTCCTTTTTCTTAGGAAAATTTTAGATGATTAAGCATGACAAGCTGAAAGTATCAGCTATGGATGTATCTTCGCATATTTTTTTATAAAATTATCTGTTTTCAGCATAAAGTCTTGAGATCAACAACTGTTACCGTTATCGCTGCCAAGATACAGTATTGCGCAATTAAATCGTTATAAAAAGCGGGTATCTTTGAACAATTGAGAATGTGAACCTTCGAATATCATCTCATAATCACGACCGTAGGGTGACCATTTCACAGCAGACTGATACCTCTAAGTCCGAAATGGGTAAATTTAAATGCAGACCTTTTCCATTAGTTTGCAGAATTAAACCTCGTTGTTCTACGATCCCCCCTTTATTACTTTCTGAGGGATAATTTAAGCTCTAGTGTTAGCTAACAGTTTGGACGATGTTTAGGCATTTAATATCGACAATACCTTGGGTAAAGAAAAAAATTTTAGCTCTCCATTCTCCTGATTGGATATTTTGCTGTATCGGTCTTCAAAGAGAATTTCTCCGTTTCATATGTTATGGTACAGAAATTTCACTTTTAACCTACATATAAGATAAGACTTCAGAATTGAAAATAGTGTCATGGCGCGGTATGTTGTGGCCCGAAACTTGCTATGGACATTAAGTGCAATTAGGATTGTAGAATCTGGTTAACTTGATAGGGGTTGCCGATACTTGGTATCACGTGTATCTAGCCCGACTGCTGTTGTCAATTGTGTGTACTAACGTATGTTATAGTGTCGCACTGTCGATATCATGTGAATCATACATTCCATTATGACTCTCTTGTCCCTGACATCGGACACATCATAACCGCTAATCTCCAATGGCACAATCAACTGTTTAGCACTTACCGCGTCCGAAGAAGTTGCTTAGTCTTTGACTACAATAGATCCGCTGTTCACTTGATGTAGAATAAGTCCCTTCTCCTGTGAGATATTAAAAGACCGTTCACCACGACCGCTAATATTCGTACTACGTGTTATTTTAGATTTCAACAGCGTTGTCCCTATGTTTCACTACATCTTTTTAATTTAATATCCACATGACTGGCAGATGATGACTTCCTTAGCATCTTGAGAATACTTTAGTAACAGTTTCAATATACACTCCGATAAGAGTAACTTGCAGCTGATGCTCCTAGGGATGTTTCATTTAAAAAAAACACATCAAGTTGATTAAAACACGTATACAGGAAATTTTGTCCTCATGGTGAACACTATGTGTTCGCCTGCCTGTGAAATCTGACCCGATCTTTCATTACTAACACAAAGGAAGGAATCGATCTAGGTCAGATACTGGTCCAGACAAGGAGTGAATCACCCTGTACCCCTGAGCCTGGTAATTTATTGAATCGAGAGGAACATCCTATTCGGTGATTGCGTGAACAGGGCTATAAGACTTAATAAGAATTGGATTCACCTTACACTGGATCTGTGTAGGATTTCACGGGAAAAACAGATTCCCTCTTACAACAGTCCTGGGGCTAGAGCAGTACTTGGGTTAAATGCTCTTTCTGGTACAATCCGCTGATGTATGAATGAGAGGAGATATTGTTTAAGCATTTCTTATTTTGTTTGTTATACGAAATAGATGCAGGCTATTATTATTTATGTAAAAGTTACCACTTATCACTGTTATTAGAGAGCGAACACGTCAATACATTTTTCCTTAATTGTGGTTCCTTTCATATTTTTCTGTTTTTTACAAGTTTTTATACTGAACTACCACCCTTGATCAGTCATTCTCGCCGTATTTGGTTTAACTCATCTAACATTTCCATCTGAGCCATCGGGCTAGTTCGACGTGTTTACAGCCGTTTCATACGATATCGTGTGTCGTCGACAACTACCCATAATATCCTGAATAGTGTCTATACCTTGTCCTAGACGCTTTGTAGCGATGTATTTTACCTCTGATTTAAAGAAACACCAAAGGCGATAGCACGTCGGAACAACGGAAGCAAATGATTTCACGGCCTAAACTCATACTCCCGTCTGCATTCCTTGAACCCTTTAACGAAGACCATCTTCTCCTTCCTTCAGTTGTCTCACGCAGTATATGTAATAGCACTCCGCGTAATAGTAATTATTTGATCTATTTAACGCGAGCTTCTTCTTATATGTTACCTACTCACACTGCTGTCCCAACTCTGAATGGGTATGGGTTACCTTCAACGTCTCTGATGTATAAATACGAATTGAAGCTCAGTGTCGGGTCTTACCCAGCCGCAAGGGTAAGTAGTGAACATTAGGAAAGCTTATAACTCTACAATTTTTAGGAAAATGAACTACTCTTAACAAAGAGGCTTTAGTTATTCCCGACATACTGATGGTCTATAATATCTGTATAAACATAGGCCATACCAGGGTCTTGTAACAACTCATTAGGATCACATACGAAATGTAATGAATTAGGAAAAGTTGTTTTTGAAGATGCTATATGATCGTCAATAGTAGGTTAGGTAATGAAATAGAAGACGTATTAAAATTGCTAGCAATGTGGTTATTGGTTTCAACCTTCCTTTCTGAAGGGCTATTTGTAAGGACGAACACACTAACCGCCACCATGCATAGCGGTCGAAACTGGATATGTCTGTTAATATCTTTGAATTTAGAGTACTCCAAGATTTAAAGACACCAGTTCCTTTACCTCCCCCCTTTGATTTATAAAGTACGAAAATTATCAGATCTTTGCATTATACGACGTTACTATGAACTTGTTATTGAAGTATATAAGTACATCCAATAGAGACTTGTATAACCCTCGCTTTATAGTAAACCTTTCAATGTAATATCGACTACCACTTACGTTTCTGTATAGGTAAACTTGGCTGTTACACAATTTTAAATTGTTTTTTACAAAATCAAAGCTTTTATAAATCATGAATGCAGCCCTGTGAATGTTCTCATTTTCTATACTGACATCAAGAATTATTTCACTTAATCCAGATGAAACATTTCTCTTCGGTAGTATATAGTGTTCAATATTCAGTTTTTAAACGTCAAGATATTTATTTTAGGATGTAGATCCATTAGAGGCGCGAATGACGGTAACGGTTAAATAGAAGATGATCTTCGTAGTCATGATTAATTGGTTTCTCAATTTCACAGGCACTTATTTACGAGTTAGACTTTTTTATACTACTGGAGCTTCTTTCGTATATGTACTTTACACACGGCTGTTCCATCTGTGAATGGATAAGGGTTCCCTTTGACATCTCTTATATACACCCTTATAGTTCTACGTTAGGGATTATTCAACGGTATATAGTGCACACTAGGAAAACATATAACTCTGATATCTTTAGGAAAATGTATAACTCTTAGTAACTGTCCTTTAGTGTTTCCAACATACTGGGGTTCTACAATATCAGTGTAAACATATGCTACGCCAGGGTCATGTAACATCTTTGAAGGATCACATACAAAATGTAATGAATCATCGGTGTTGCTTATTGCTACAATCCTACCTATATACTCTTCCATAGTGGAAATATAACGTATTAATTCATTTAGAGACGATGGGATATCGTTAATTCTCAATATTGTGTCATCACGTAAGTAATTACATTTACGAAACCAATCTGAAGTGTGGAAAATATAATAAACTTCTATCTTTTCAAGTTTACTCGAGCTTGGACTTTAAAGTGATTAACACGTTGTCTTCGATGACTGCTTTATTACTACAACATACTTAATTTTTATCTTCATTTTTATTGATTTTATTGTTTATTTAAGTCTATGAACAACATCGTAAAAGATTTATGGAGACGCCACGATTTTATTAATATCTTTCAAGAAATACTATTTGTCACATAGCCCGCATAACGCTCTCATATCTGTGTATTTTTAATACGTATTTAACATTCTCAACTTTCTAAAAATATTACAACGCTGTATGTGAATCATTCATATTCTCGAATATGCGACTCCAATATCATTTTTTGCCATAACCCCTACTTCATACATTTTCTTCGAGCTTTATAGGTTCAATAACTCTGTAGTAAAGTCTGATATTTTATTTTCAGGATGTATGTCGTCCAATAGAAGCCGATGAAGGTACGTTTAAATAGAAATAATCTTCAATCTCATGTTCAAAAAGTAAAACTTATCAATTTTTCTTAATTTCACTAGCATTTATATAACTATTAAACTTCACAAGGTAACAGCCCATTTGAACAAGATTACTGTTTATTCTTACCTTTTTCCGATAGAGCCATAATTGTTCCTATTTTATATTCGTTACTCTTATTCGATCAACCGTATTTCTGTTTTTCTTGTTTATAGAACGAACCCACCTTTATTTTTTCACAATCATATATCCTTCAAGATAGTGTAATTTTTAACTGCTGTCTCTTCGGGAATTCTCTGTGGTATCTACTATTTAAACTTCGCTTGACCATCCAGGGCTTTCGTACCCCTTTTGCTGAAATTTTCATCAGTCCTAGACACTCTCACATAATCTCCCACTTTAACGCCTGTTATCTTTTATTTTTCTCGCCGTGTTACTAGATGCAGAAGGTTTTGCTTCACCATCCTCAGGAGTATTCTTAAGTGTTTCTATGATAAGGGACATATTATAGGAGTAAGCCAGGTTTGTAGTTTTATGAAAATTTAATGTATTCATCTTCGTGAAATACCTATGCATTGTTTCTTTTATAGTTCTTTGTATTCTTTCAACTATCGCAGCATTATTAACCGAGAACGTATTGTAGTACCCTATATCATACTCCATAACTATGTCTTGAAACTCTTTAAATAAAAATTCTTGTACCTCTTATCTCGTCTACATC
>JABUQX010036780.1:17500-30000 GCA_015478945.1 Trachelipus rathkii
CAAAGTGTACTGTGAGCGCTTTCAGCGTGCAGATCTCAGATTACGAAGAAATGAGAAGCAAACTCTCCTTGCAAGGCCCAAAAGCTTTAGTTTTGGTTGAAGCATATTGAGAATTATTGATTTTAAGTAATATTAAATGAATAATACTTATATTAAGTATTAGTAAGGTAAGTTTCATTATATTAAACTTTTTCCAAATGGGTCGGAGATGGGAAAGAGAATGGTGTGGAGTGGAAAAGAGTTGGGTCAATCCTGCAATCTGGTTACAAGAATTATATATATAATATATATATATTATATATATTATATATATATATATATATATAATATATATATTATATTATATACTATTATATATATATATATATATATATTATATATATATATAAAGTACATGTGCTAAGACTCTAAAAATTTAACTATCGCTATCCCGCATCCGCAATTCCGGGAATGTGATTTTTACTATCCGCGGATACCGACTTCTCCACAAACGCAGCAGAATATATATGCGTGAATATATGATCTATATATAATATTATTATATATATATATATATTTATATATACTATATAATAAAATATTATATATATATATATATATTATATATATATTTATATATATATTTATATATATATATATAATATTATATAGTAGTATATATATGAGATCATGCATTCATTTTTTTGGTGGCGGAGCTGTTCGGCACACAAATCCAGTACCTGGTGGGTGTGGAATTTTTAAAATACAGAGGTGGCGTGGTGGGCACGCCGCGCATCGATACTAGAAGGTCGGTGCGTTTGCGATGTGACAAAAATGATTTTGGTTCGGTGCGGTGACTGTGCAGCGTTCCGGAGGACAAAAGGGGTTTTTTGGATGTCAGTTGGGTTGACGGGAATCTGGTAAAATGCTTTCACTAAATCATTCTCAGTGAAGATAGAGCTTCCTGATAGATTAGCAGTAAAATCCTGAATACGAGGGATAGGATATCTATCAGGATGTGTTATTGCTTTTAAGCTTCTATAATCGCCAGTGGGACGATAATCACCATTGGGTTTAAGAACCAAGTGAAGTGGAGAAGCATAATCTGAATTAGAGGGACGAATGATGCCTTGTTGCAGGAGAGCATTGAATTTTAATTTGGCAGCTTGGAGTTTATCGGGAGCGAGACGACGTGCACGTGCAAAGGGATGTCTCCCATACTTCTCGATGTGGTGAAGCGCATTATGCTTAACTTCCAAAAAAGTTGAGATGGGAGAAACAAGGTCAGAGAATTCAGAATGAAGAAGGGATTCAAAATGGTTATTGCCAGAGGGGAGATATAACTGATAGATAGAAACAGCACGGAGATCATGAAAATTGAGAATTAGCATTTCAGATCGAATATATCTTTATGATTACAGTCAACGTGGATGTATATGTGAGCGAGGAATTGGCACGATGATAGGGAGGGTGCATCAGCAAATAGAGAAGTTCAAAAGAAATAGTAAAAAAAGAGTAAGATAGAGCGTTTAGAACAGTACGTGTTGAATGATGGAACTGTTTTGGTTGCAGGGCACCCAGAGGTACTGAAGCACGTTTCTTTCTGCAGAAAGAACGAGGCAAGGACACGTAAGAGCTGCAGTGTCAATGAGAAAAGATAAAACGGTGTGAGGATCCACGAATTCAAAGTAGTTTGGACGCAGGATTAGCCGCGCTTCGATTTTACGCTTATTATCAGGGGTTTAAATTAAAGTGCAGGTTTAAGATAGTTACGAGTTTGGTCTCCAGCTGATGATTGACACATTACCTTGGGGGTTAGGAGAATGAGGAGCACAGAAGGTGATATGGCTGGAGAAGCTAGAAGAAGGTTGGGTTTAAAGGACGAGAAGGAGATTGTGACTGCTTAAAGGCTAGACGAGAGAGGTTGGGGAGATCTATGATAACAGCGTCGGGTTGTTGAAGATGCGAGGACTGATGAAAAAGAGTCAGGATTAGAGATGAGGACGCATATAGGAGCCAGGTTGAGTGCTGAGATTCTAGGGTTCTAATCATGGCTTGCATATCTAAAATAGTTTTTGTTCTAAAAATGAGATGCGAGATCTAATCAAAGCATAGTGTGGGAATGGGAGATCACTGCATTTACCAGACCTTGAGCTTGTGGAATAGCGGAGAGCAATGACTCTGACTATGCGAAGGCTAGAAACATTTGTAGCGGCAAGAGGTACGGTTCTGCATACGTAAGAGGTTTGCCGATTTAATCTCTACCGCATATGCGGTAAATCTTGCGAAGAGCAAGAAGGGATCAACAGTTGCGAATAAATTTGTCATTTCTGGAATAAAGCTGTCTGACATATGAATACAAGTGCTAGGCTGGACCTGCAATAACCTAGCATGTCATTTATATAAAACAGAAGACAATCTATCGCTAAAAATTGTTTATGAGTAGCTTTTCGGTACTTTTCTGAAGTCTATCACCTAATCTAGCTAATTAAAATGTGATTCAGCTCTGAATATGGATGGCAGTATATTTAAACCAGGCAGTAAGGTTCTGAGACGCTGCAGTACTTTGGTGGGTCATAATGTTTAAAAGAGACGAACGCTCGCCGCTCTGCTGCAGACTCCAATTGGAGATCTAATAAAGTAAGGTTAGTCATATCTGCGGTGATAACTTATCCATGATAACTGCGTAGCGGTTGAAGGAGGCCGAGCGTAGCTGGAGTAGGAGGTTGTGTATTATTATTCAAAGATATCATCGTTTGGATGGATGAATGTAAAAATATTATAAATGACAGTAAAAATAATTATAAAATAGGTCACAGGGAAACACTGTGGGAAAAATACCATGTCTGACTATCTAAAGTTAAAATGAAAATACATTAAAAATTAAGAATGAACTGTAAGACTTTGACACTGACAGAGGAAGGCACATTATTTTTTTAATGAGAGAGAAAAACTCCACTTTTTTTTATTAGGCTTAAAAAAATATGGAGAACCATCTGGTAGAAGTAGGCTTGGAAAGAAAACTTCTGACGGAAGGAGGATGCTGGGTGGAAGCGAGAAATTTATCACTCTATTTGTTAGCTAGGGCAGAACAATAAGAGAAGACACAAGAATTTTACAACATTTACTTCGAGCAGATAACATAAAATAAGGAGTCAAAATAGGTAATAATCTACAAAACAATATACACAAAAATATAATATAATATATAATATAAATATAATCAATAATAATAATAATTATAATATATAATAATAATATAATAGATGATATAATGATTATGATAATAGATAATGATATATAATGATAATTGATAATATAATGATAATGATAATAATAATAATATAATAATGATATGATAATGATAATGATAATGATAATATATATAATAATAATAATAATAATAATAATATAATAATAATAATAATAATAATAATAATAAAATAATAATAATAATATAATCAATAATTAAATAATACAATAATAAATAATAATATAATAAATAATATAATAATAATAATAATAATAATAATAATAATAATAATAAAATATAATAATAATAATATAAATAATATAAAATAATATAATAAATAATAACACTATAAGAGATTTTATAAAAAAAAAAAAAATGCCGTATGGGAACTTTTTGAATTGAGTTTTTGTACAACAATATAAGAATATAAATAGATGATGTTATACTACAATAATGCGACTTAATCACACTTTCCAGAAATTTATAGTTTCTTTAAGTCAATACTAATAAAATATTTAGTTTATTAATCAATAAACACTCATTCTGGCTTGTTATTTATAGAAAAGGTATAGACGATCACACATCAACAATAGCGATTACGAAGTAGTTGTAAATAAACCACTCTAAAAATACCAAAAACATCCGAATAGAGGATGAACTAAATGCCATGGCGGTGAAGAGCGAGAGCACACAGCAGAGAGGCAAGAGAGTTGGGGCTGAATCAGTGAACGATGCGTACCAATGAAGGCAAAAGATCTGAGTTGATCAAATTCTACGTGGGTTCGTTTTTATACATCGGCATATACGAAAGGATTTAGATCATATGCAAGATTTATGAGCAACAAAAATATTTTTAAGAAGAATTTTATTTAATAGAAGGGTGGAAACAGCGGAACAATATATTATATATATAATATATATACTATATATATATTATATATATATATATTATATATATATATATATATATATATATATATATATATATATATATATAATATATATATATATTATCATATATATATATATATATATAATAATATATATTATATATATATATATATATATATTATTATAAATATAAATATATATAATATATATATATCTAAGTTATATTATATATATATATTATATATCTATATATATATATATATACTATATATATATATATATATATATATATATGTATATATATATATAATATATTACTATATATATATATATATATATATATATTTTTATATATATATATATTGATTTGGAGTGCCCATAATTTGGATGGAGTCTCAAAATCACAGCGATGATTGTTACTTTTGTTCCTGTAATGTGCGTGGTTTTTTAAAGTAAAAAAACAAAAATTACATTATGTATCACAAGTAAGAGTACTTCTGCAATTACGTTCCTGTGCTCTAGGGTAGGAATATCTGTTATTCTGTTTCCGCAAACTTAGCTTTGATGTTTGCGATGATCATGAAACAGAGAGTAAATCTTGTGATAATAATAGGGACTAAGATGATGTTTATAATCCCGGTTGTGAAGAACCGTAGCTTTTCACACAGTCCGAATTGAGTGATTTGGTGAGAGACTTGGGCCTCTCTAAAGATTCAGCAGAACTTTTAGGCTCACGGTTGAAGGAAAAACATCTGTTATCCAAAGGGAAGTCGTTTTCACGGTTTAGAGATAGAGAGGAAGAATTTAAACAGTTTTTCTCACAAAGAGACGATCTAGTGTACTGCTCTGATGTTTCTAGAGTCATGAAATGTTTCAATATTGACTACAATATAAACGACTGGCGACTCTTTATCGACTCATCGAAAAGAAGTCTCAAGACTGTACTTCTCTTATAAGAAGTAGGGTATGCTTGTTTATCTGTGGGATATTCTTGTTCATTTGAAAGTGTTATGAAAATTTGGAGATGGAATCTAATAACACTTATATATAAGAATATGCGATTGGACATTTGTGGTGATTTATTAAAGGCACTCTCCTGTTACTCAGGACGGAAACTGATACAAAGTATCCTCGGTTTTCTATTGTGAGTGGGATAGAGTGATAGGATTCAGCAGTTATACTTAAAAAGAATGGCATCAGAATACTTTGACATATACAGCTGGGAATAAAAAAATGTGCAATAGAGAGATGTTTTGTAGATTCCCAAGAAAGGTTTTATTAAAGGTTTAAAAAATATGTGGAATAATTGAGTCTATAGGGATATTACTTTGTTTTTTTTTCCAAAAGATTGATGCTCTTTCATAGTCTTATATAGACTAAAGTAAATCTGCTGTAGACTATTAGTTAATAGGCACTTGTTTAAATTTGAGGGGTGAGGGTTAGACGTTTGATTTACAGATAGGATATCAGGACTTAAATGTAAAGATAGAGGATAGTTGTGAACGGTATAGTGAGAATTGGAATAAATACAATTTACTTCGCAGATTTATTAACATTTTTTGATTATGAATATTGATTTTTAAACACGTGCACAAGTTAGAATCGCTTATTTGATAAGTGAGGAACCTTTTTTGCGCCTAGAGAATTCTGGACAATTATATCCAATAGTGAAGTATAAAATCCACTAAAACATTGTGTTAAATATATGTGGGAAGCATATAACGAGTTTTTATATCCTACAACTAAAATAAAACCAAAATAGAAGAGATATATGTGGAAGTATATAAGTTTTTATATTTTATTTCCGCCACTTTACATAAAATTAGAATTGATGAAACCACAGAAATTTGAGATTATTAGAAAGAAAATAATAAGGAGGGATATCAAATATAGATTTATTTTTAAATTTTTATTAGAAAAATTATTTTTCATATATTTATAGTTATATTCTAAGGGAGATTACAAAAGAGAAATAATGGGGGAATAGTCCTCTTTATCTGCTAATAGCCATGATAGTCCTTTCTCTTCTTGAGAACCATTTCCAAACAGTTGTTCCTCGAACATATTAAAAGTAGACATATGCTTAGTTATTGTATATTATTATTATTATATTATTATTATTATGTATTATTATTATTATTTATTATTATTATTATTATTATTATTATTATTATATTATTATTATTATTATTATTAATTATTATTATTATTATTATTATTATTATTATTATTATTATTATTATTATTATTATTATTATTATTATTATTATTATTATTATTATTATTATTATTATTATTATTATTATTCAAAAGCGACTTATTCGCCTCATAAGCAATTCAATAGATTTTTACTGTCATACACAACCATTGTTCAAAAAACTAAAAATTTTTGCATTCAAAGACTTACTCATAATCTCTATAAAGAGATAAATAAATTAATCCTAACAATGCTGCGACTTCTTGCAAAAATTTTCACGTAAACCAAACAAGGCGCGAAGCAAATAGAATTAACTTAACGTAAATAAACTTACATAAATGCTCCTTCTGTAAGACTAAAAAAAGCACTCAATGCGTCACTACAAGCAGCTAAGCTTTTACAACTCATTGCACAAGACAATCAAACCGAAACTCTACTTAAATCTTTTGCTAGAATAAAATAAAAATTTATTACGTGAAAAATATTAATAAATAACAACAGCGATTCATGTCTATTATCAAATCTCGCGATTATTATTATACTATTATTATTATTATTATTTTTTTATGGTTATTATTCTTAATATTAATTTTAGTTTTATTATTATTTAATTATTAATAGTATTGTTTTTATTATCTTATTATGTATATTATTATTATATTACATTTTATTGTTATTATTATTATTATTATATATTATTTTATTATTATTATTATTGGTAACGGCTATTAATTGTTATTTAGCAATACAAGTGACTTTTTCACCAGAGAAGACGAATAAGATAAATTTATTGCAGTTTCAAGACTTGTCAAAATATGCACTCCTGGAAGAGATGCATAAAATTATCGCATACATGGCAATGTGAACTTCTTTGCTAGCTATTTTCAATTCAAACAAGCAAGGCGCGTAGGCAATCAATAACCTGAAGAAACAATAATTACATAAACTTTTCACCTAACTTTTCAACTCAAATGCCTGAACATCAAAACCGAAACTCTACTACAAATCTTTTACTAAAAATTAAAAACTACTATCTAAATAAATATTAATCAAACAACTACTAGGGATTGCACTACGTACAATCTAGGTAATACATTATTATTAATTATTTATTATTATTAGTTATTATGTATTATTATTATTATATTATTATATTATTATTATTTTATTTTTATTATTATTATTAGTATTATTATTATTATTAATTTTATATTATTATTTATTATTATTAATTATTATTTTATTATATTATTTTATTATTTTATATCATTATTAATTTATTTATTATTATCATTATTATTATTTTTATAATCTTTATTTTATTATCTATTTATTATTATTATTATTATTAATTAATTATATTATTATTAAATTATTATTATTATTATTATTAATTATTATTATTATTATTAATTATTATTATTATTAATTATTATTATTATTATTATTATTATTACATAGTATTATTTTTATTGTTGTAAGCAGGGTTGTAGCTATTATAATTGTACAGAAATTATTGTAATTTTAGTTGCAATTGTGATTATAATTGGATATACACCCAAAGCGTGATTGATATTGGTTTGGGTTTGTCGGAGTTACTTGTAATATTGTAGTTATTATGATCTAAATTATAATTATTATTATTTATTATATTATTATTATTATTTATCTATTTTTTATTATATTATTATTATTATTATTATTATTTATGCAAAAGACATTATATAAAGTAAAATGCGACCTACGCCAGTGAAAATTTGTTGTCCATTCGCTATCGATTTGTTTTATGAATAATAGCAGACAGAAAGATACATATACATATTAATTCTCTACTTCTCGCAGAATAAATTTTTTTAATTATTTTATTATTATTATTTTATTATTATTATTATTATTATTATTATTATTATTATAAAAAACTATTATTATTACTTACTATTATTTTTTATTATTAATTAGTATTTTATTATTTATTATTATTATTATTATTATTATATTTATTTTATTATTATATACTTATTTTATTATTTATTATTATTATTATTTTTAGTATTAGTTATTATTTATTTTTAGAAACATTATTATCAGTATAAATCCCGTACTTAAAATTTGTGTACAAACATTGTGATAACTGTATACGATGTAATGAACTAATAAGTACAATAAAAGAAATGTTTAAAAAAATACTTCTATTTAGTTATATTATACTCTGTAAATAAATTATTGTTAATATGAATTTAAAAATAGTTTACTTGAACGCATATTAAAATGCATATCTTTGTTGATAAATATAAAATCTAAAAATTATGTTTACATTAAATTGTGAAGTTTTAAAAGATTAATTTGGTTGAAAAAATCAAAAAGCTTTCATTGAATTTGCATACAGCATTTATCTGGATACCTGTGTTAACCTGCACAACACTAAAAATATTCAAAAGAACATTCAACAACATCGTTTATTTCATAATGAAAATATTAGTGTCTATGAAAGGAAATTGAATGAAAAGACATAGCTATACGAAGTTTTTGAAAATTTACCAACTTAGAATAAAATTTTAAACAACTTGCAATTTCTAACTGTAGGAGGGGATTGGTCGTGATTTCCGTCGTTATTTTAATGCTCCCATATTTACTGGGTTTCACCTTTGTTGGCGTATTCGGGTTTCTTAACAGTGTTGAGTTGTGTATTCTCACCATAAGAGAATTTACATTCCTACTTTTGCAATTATATTTGATACACAACATAACGTTTTGGATCAATTCGCTCTCCGAAACATTGACAACGGTATTAAAATATGAGGCACTCGTCCGTGTGTCGTGTAGTAGCTTCACATTTACCTTTTCTCTGAATTAACATGATCCTTGACAATTATGTTTATTTTTTGGCTCTTCTCTAGAAAGTTTGTCAAATTTATGATAAAATAAAAGTTATTTGTTTTCCAATGCTTCAAGTGAATTTTTATTTTGAGTTAAGGGTCTATCCATTTTTTCCGAACCGCTGATGGAAGTTGGGCGCTCGATAATTTTTGAAAACTTTTATTTTCATGGCGTTAATGTTATCCCTGGCAAGTTTTTATTCAAACCACCCATTCGTTTTTGGTAAGATTTACTCTGGTTGTGTAACAGGGTGAGCCAACAATTTCTGACAGGTGAAGCCACACATTGATCAAACAAGATAGATAGAAAACAATTTAAGTCATATCTTCCATATTGGTAATTCTAGCTATACAAATTTCGTAGAGAGGATTTGTTAGTTGGAATACTTTAAGGCTACATTTGCCTATTCCTGGTTTTTTTTTGGGCAAATAATTTCACCACCTGGAAAATTTGAATCCGAAAATTGGGTTTAAAATCGAAAGAAAATTTCCTTGTCGTGGGCTGTGATTATTGAAGAGGAATACTTTAACGCACTCATAAAAGTTATGTGTGTGATACATACTAAAGTATGGTTTAACTTTAATCTTTATTTAAGTTTGGCAGAATATTTTTTTAAAAAAATTTACCGGGGTCCAAAAATCAATTTTTCGCAAAATCGGTAACTTTGAACCTTAATATCTCTGATGGGGTTAGTGCTAAAAATCTGAAATTTTCACACTTTATACTACTACCATAGATGTTCCTCACCTGCAATATTGACTTTGGTATTAGCTTGTTTTAAGAAATACAGCAAAAAAAAAATCGCCAAAAAAAAAAATTCTTTTTTAAGTTCGTGTTATGTGCATACGTAGAGCCATAGCTCGTGAATTATAAAGACCTATATTGTTAAAGTGTGTAAATCTTATTTTATTATTAGAAATTACGTTAAAATTTATTGTCACTAATCTTTTTTTTTCAATTTTCTATTTCAGCATAAACAATGGAAACTAAATTAATAATTTGTTGTGATGAACATACTAAAGCTATGGTTTAACTTTACAATTCTTATTTAGTTTAGGCAAATACTTTTAAAAAAATTTACAGGGTGTCCAAAAATCAATTTTTCGCAAAATCGGTAACTTTGAACCTTAATATCTCTGATGGGGTAAGTGCTAAAAATCTGAAATTTTCACACATTATACTACTACCATAGATGTTCCTTCACCTGCAATATTGACTTTGATATTTGCTTGTTTTAAGAAATACAGCCATTCAAAAATGCCAAAAAAAAAATTTTTCTTTAGTGTGTGTTATGATAGCATACGTAGGCCTACTCGTAATATAAATTACCTATATTGTTAAAGTGTTAGATATTTATTGATTATTAGAAATGATTAAAATTTATTGTATAATTCTTTTTCTTTTTCAATTGTTATTTAGCATGAAAACAACTTGAAAATAAAATTCATATTTTGGAAAAAATTCACGTTTGGAAATGTCAATAAAATATAACTTAGACTTGTGTTTTCTATCCAAATTCAATACCTATAAAATTATTAAATCTACTAACATTTAATTATATTTTGAAATTAGTTGGCAAACACAGCACTTAATATTTTTAATAATAAAGCGCGACATTAATTCAGTTATGCAAGCTAAGATTTTGAAGTGTGCTTTTGTCGCTCTTACCATGTTGATTGTAAATAAAAAATATATAGCGCGCCTCGTTTATCTTTACAAAAAAATGTTGGTGTGTGCCTACGTTTATTTATATATATACTATATATATATCATATAATATATATATAATTATATATAATTATATATATATATATATATATATATATTTATATATAGTAATATATATATTATATATATATACGTATATATAAGTATATATATTATATATATATATATATATATATAAATATATTATATTATATATATAATATTATAATATCTATATATATATATCGTATATATATATGGTATTTATATATAATATTATTATATATATAGATATATAATATATATATAACTATATATATATATATATTATATATATATTATATAGATATATATATATATATTTATATATATATTATATATATATTATTATTTATATATATATATTATATATATATATATATATTCTATTTATAAATATTATATTATATTATTATATATATATATATATCATTATATTATATATATATACTATATGATTTATATATATATATATTTTTAATATAATATATATATATTTTATATAATATATTATATATATATATATATACTATATATATAGAATCTATTTATATCGATATAATTATATATATATATATATACTACATATATAGGTACGCGTTAAATGGGTGAAAAATCGGTCAAAAATCGCCGTTTTTTTTTTTTATGAATCATGAAAATCGAAATTTTTAAGCTTACATTCTTTACTAATTAGTGTTTTTCTCACATTTAGAGTTTCCTTAATGTTTTCGAATAATGAAAATAATAAAAATATAGAAATTAAATATTTTTTTAAATTTATTTTTTAAAATTCCATTTTCAAAAAATTGAATTCGGGAAAAACGTTCCAGTGCCTCGGGGGGAAAACGGTCATTAAATATTATTAGGTTTGTGCTTGTCCAACTTATTTTAAATCATAATTTAAATGTTAAGTAGATTTTAATAGATGTTTTAGTATTAATTTGGATAGAAAAACAAAAGTCTAAGTTTACATTTTATTGACATTTTCCAAACGTGAATTTTTTTCCAAAATATGAATTTTATTTTCATTGTTTTTTTAATAAATAAAAAATTGAAAAAAAGAATTATGACAATAAATTTAATAACTCTTCTATAATAATAATAATATTTTAACGACGTTTAACAAATATAGGTACTTTATTTTACGAGTAGGCCTACGTATGCTATCATAACACAACTTAAGAAAATTTTTTCTTTTTGGCATTTTTGAATGGCTGTATTTCTTAAAAAAGCAATACAAAGTCAATATGTGCATGTGAAGGAAAACATCTATGCGTAGTAAGATAATGTGTGGTGAAATTTTTCCAATTTTTAGCAACTTACCCCATCAGAGACTATTAAGGTTCAAAAGTTACGATTTGCGAAAAATTGACTTTTTGGACCCCTGTAAATTTTTTTAAAATATTTTGGCCCAAACTTTAAATTAAGATTTAGTTAACCCATACTTTGTTCTGTATCACACACAAAATTTAATATCGGTAAAATTATTTCGCTCTTTCAAATACACCCAGAAAATGAATTTCTTCGATTTTTAACACATTTTTTCGGATTCATTTT
>JABUQX010036780.1:37500-50000 GCA_015478945.1 Trachelipus rathkii
CTCTCTCTCTCTCCTCTCTCATCTCTCTCTCTCTCTCTCCTCTCTCTCTCTCTCTTCTCTCCTCTCTCTCTCTCTCTCTCTCTCTCTCTCTCTCTCTTACTCATTTTCATGTTTCTCCGATCTCTTCTATTCTTGGTCCTCTTTTTCAATTTTCCATCGTCTCTCCGTTCTCTTTATCTCTCGTTGCGCCATCTACTTCTTTTTATATATATATATATAATATATAATATTATATATATATATATATATATTAGTATATATTATCTATAATATCTATATATATATATATTATATATATCTATATATACTATATATATCAGTAACAAATTTAGAACTGCTAAGGGGAGGTTAATTGTTCTTACCATATATATTATATATATATAATTATATATATATATATATATATATATTTATATAATATATATATACTATATTTATAATATATATTTATATATATATATATAGTTATATATATATATATATGATTATATATTATTTATTATAAAATAGATTATAATATATATATATATATATTATATACTATATAATATATATACGTATATATATATATAATATATATTTATATACTATATATATATATAATATATATTTATATAAAACAAAACATCATATATTATATATACTTAATAATATATATATATATATTAGATTATATATATATATATTATATATATATATATACTATATTATATATAGTATAATATATACTACATATATGTTAAATCCATACACACACCCACACCGATATATATATTAATTATATATTATATTTTTATAATATATATATATTATATTATAATATATATCTATATATATAGATATATATTATATATATATATACTTATATATAGTTAAATACTATTGTCCCAAAATTCTTTTGGTATATATATATATAATATATATATTTTATTATATATATATATATATATATATATATATATTGATATATATATAGTAATATATATATATAATTTATATATATATATATCAGATAAATATAATATTATATATATATATATATACATATATAATATATCTATATATATAATATATAATAATAATATATATATATTATTATATATTATATAATATATGATATATGTATATATATATCATATAATATTATATTATATATATATATTATATTATATATATATAGATATATATATATATATATCAAATATATATTATATATATATAATATATATATATATATTATAATATATATATATATACTATATTATATTATATATCATTATATTATATTATATACTTGTTTTATATATTTACTATATATATATATATATAATATATA
Source organism: Trachelipus rathkii (assembly GCA_015478945.1). Taxonomy (NCBI): domain Eukaryota; kingdom Metazoa; phylum Arthropoda; class Malacostraca; order Isopoda; family Trachelipodidae; genus Trachelipus; species Trachelipus rathkii. Next base: position 38,837 of record JABUQX010036780.1, read on the forward strand.
TTATATATTTATATATATATATATATTTATATATATATAATTTACTATATATATTATATATATCCCAAAATTCTTTTGTATAGTATATATATATATATAGATATATATTATATATATATATATAGTATATGATTATATATAATCAATAATATTTATAATATATATATATACTATATATATTATATCCATTGCACACGGCACAGTCCATTTGAGCAGAGTAGTCCGATATTGAAAGCACTAATTTGTCTTATTTCGTTATTTTAGCTAAAGCTGAAAGGATCTTCAACAAAGATATTGTGACAATTACCGAAGAAGAAACAAGACAGAACCAAGCTGCTTCCCTTCCTGAAGGTGAACCTTCACGATATGCCCGATGTGTTTTGAAAGATTTCCTCGCTAACCTTTTCTCGATGGCGAAGAGAATGTTGGCAACTCAAAAACGCGGAGTCCAGAGGAAGGCCTTTTCTACCATCCTTCTATGTTACGATGAGCCGACTTGAAGGTAAGAAAATCTTGTGTATCTCTTTTGTTCTTTGTGTGTGGGTGGGTGTGAGCGTGTGTGTGTGAGAGAGAGAGAGAGAGAGAGAGAGAGAGAGAGAGAGAGAGAGAGAGAGAGAGAGAGAGAGAGAGAGAGAGAGAGAGAGAGAGAGATTTCTCCTGTTTAGAATTTGAAAATTTTCATATTTATTTCTTTTTTTATTAACAACAAAATTGGTTGATTTTTAGAAAGCGTTTTAATATTTTATTTTGATAATATATTTATCTTGCTTTAAGATAAACTTAATAACTTCTCTTGTTCTCAGATTCTTCGAAGGCAAAGAGAGCTTACTGAAAAACCTGCGCCCATGAGGCAATCAGGATAGAACAGGGATGGTTTAAGTACTGTATTTTGGTGGCATCATCAGGGACGATTGGAGTTCTATGGTGACATCAGCAAGGACGGTTGCATACGACAAACTTCAAATTCTGCAGATGTTTTTTTTATCTCAGATGTTTGAAGTTCTTTTACAAGATTCAAACTTTTGATATTTCAAGTTGTTTTTTTTTTCGAATTAAAAATATTTTACTTATGTTAAAATTATAATGTCAAATAATTTGTTTAAATCTCGTAATTTATTTTCTGAGAAAACATTTTTTATTTAAAGAAATATTTGTTTATTCAATTATAATTATTTTTTGTATTTCACTTAGTCAAAAGAATAAAATGTTGTTTATTTTCTTTCTTTTAATTACTTTAAATGAAACTTGTATTACTAACAAGATGTTTGAATTTCTCTTTTTAAATATATTATCACTTTAGATTTATTTTTTTCTCTCTCACTGACTTTAACTTTCTATCAATCCTGTTTACAACCTATTTCTCTCAATTTTGCAGACTTTTTTTCTATCTTTTAATTTCTTTTTCATATTTTAATTTTTCTATTCATTTTTCGAAATCTCTCTATTCTTAACTCTGTAATTCTGCCTCTTTTTTACCTCTTACCCTATCTTTAGCTATACTTGCCTCTTTATCTCCGTTTTTATATTTAGCTCTGCTTCTATCTTTAGATAGGAGAGATTCCCCGTTCCAAAGTTGAACATGAAAAGGATTTTGTGGTTTGAGTAAGTCAAAAGACTTTTTTTATATTTCTTTATATTAATGTAACAATGAAACGATTTCCTATTGAAAAAATTATTAGCTCTACCTGCGTCTTTAACTCTGCCTCTACATTTAGATATGCCTGAATTTCTATCTCTGCCTCTTCCACCTTTAACACAGTCTCTTTCTGTAGCTCTACCTCAATCTTTTGGTCTCCCTCCACATTTAGCTTTGTCTCTTCCTTTAATTCTCCTTCTATTTTTAACTCTGCTCTATATTTAAATCTGCTCTATCTTTAGCTGTTCCTATCTTTAACTCTATCTTTAGCTCCGTTTCTATCTTTAGCTCCATTTCTAAGTTTAACTCTGATACTTTCTTTACCTTTGCTTCTATCTCTAACTCTACCTCTATCTTCACCTTTGCCTATTTCTTTACCTTCGCCTCTACTCTTTCAGTACCCTTAACTGGCTCTATTTTTAATACTACCTTTATTTTTAAGTTTGATTCAAAGTTTTCCTCCATCTTTACCTCTGCGTTTATCTTTACCTCTGCATCTATCTCAAATTCTGCCTATCTCTGCCTCTGTTTCTACCTTGCCTCAATCTTATCCACTGTCTCTATTTTTAACTCTGCCTCTTTCTTAATTTACATCTGTCTTTTTTTTACCTCTGCCTAAATATTCTCCTATGCCTCTATCTTTAACTCTACCTCTTTCTTTACCTCTGCTTCTGTATCTATCTTTAATATTATTTCACTACAAATCTTATGTCTGACAGAAAATATATTAAGCACTAGATATATATATCTATATATATATATATATATATATATATATATATATATATATATATATATATATATATATATATATATATATATATATATATATAATATATATATATATATATACATATATATATATATATATATCAATAATAATATAATAATAAAATATAATAATAATATAATAGTATATATAATTATAAAAATAAATATATAATAATAATATATATATAATATAATTTAATATGTATATAATAATATGTAATAATAATAATAATAACATGTATATTAATAATATTAATAATATATGGAGAGCTGGACGGGGGACAGGAGGACAGGGACAGGGGACAGGGAGGGAGAGAGAGGGAGACAGAGAGAAAGAGAGAGAGAGAGAGAGAGAGAGAGAGAGAGAGAGAGAGAGAGAGAGAGAGAGAGAGAGAGATGAATGACTTGTGCGAGACTCTATCGAAGGTTTTGAATATGTCTATCGCCACAGTAAAAGATTCACCGAAGTCCCAAAGAGCAGAGGACGTAAAATCAAAGAGAATTGGTAGAAGATTTCATCACTGCTATCTATGAAACCCATACTGACGTCAGAGATAAGATTAGAGATTTAAAATGTTTACAAGTCTTCCTTTAGAGGATAGATTTCAATAATTTGGAAAGAATTGCAAAGGTTAAAGAGATTGAATGAAAATTATAGGGTAGAAAGGGTCCCCCCTCTTTTCGGCACAGGACGAATGAATTCACTCTTTCTGTAGGAATGAAAGGTCGAAGTGAAGAGGCAGAGGCGAAGCGGTTTACCAATACACGGTGCAACCTCGGAAGAACAAATTTTAAAATCACAGAAGGGATATTATCAAGACTATTAGCCTAAATAGTGCTAAGTTCAGAGAGAGCAGAAATAAAACTTTAAAAGTAATTAAAATATTAGGCATTAATGAGTTAGAGAGGAAGTAATTACAATATTAGTCATTAATGAGTTAGAAAGGGATGGAGATGGATGAATATTTCCGAGATTTTTCGGAGGGGAAGTAGAGACAAAGTTTGAGCGAAAGGGTTAATCTTCAGGACAGGGGGGAAACTAAATAAGTTATGCCGCCGAAAGAAACTAAAAGAGGGAAAGAGCAGGAAGCAAGGTTAGAATTGACATTTTTTTTTCAAAAATGTCATATTAGAAAGATAGGTAAAGGAATTAGAAAGATTATTACATTTTTTACCGAGAAATAAATTTTTATTGTTACGGAAAATAAATTTTGGACGAATCTGAGATGAAATTTAAATTGTATGAGATTGTGGTTTCCTTTGCAGACGACTGTAATTTCTGAAGGAAGCCTTTCCGGCTTATGACATGAGAACGAGTAGGATTAAACCAAGGTTTGTTTGTTTAAGTTCAAGGGAAAGAATTTGAAATATACGTCTCTATGTGAAATAAAATTATCTCCGTTTTGTTCTGTACATTCTGAGGGAACCCTTCTGCCAACGAATAATTACACTGGACAGTAAATTTAAAATTAAATTTCGGAACAGAAACAAAAGTAGAACTTAAACCAATTTTTTTATGCTGAATCTGAAAATCGAATCACATTTTCTCCAACATGCTCAGATTTTTAGTTGCGACCCTTCAAAAATATCAAGAATATTTGTAATTTTATGTTCTCAATGTTATGCGAGGTATGACAGTTTAGCCATAATAATTACTTTTCACATGATTCTTTTAATTAAATATTATTTCAGAATTGAAAAATATATTAAGTATATTCCTGTATTATTTCAGAGGTTAAAAACATTAATTTTGTACCTTAATTTTCCTAAAATTAGAGTCTATCTAACCTGAGAAATTATTTTCTGCTTTTTTTTTTTTCTTTTTTTTTTTGTACTGAGAAATAGTCTCTTTTCAAAACCATAATTGGTCACTCGTCATAGATTCATCTCATCTGCCTTGACAACGTTCCTCTTTTTGTAAATGCATCCTGATTGAACCATTCTCTTTATTCGTTGCTCATAGCATCGAAATTTAAGGAAAAGAAGTCAGATTGGCGGAATTGGTAAAAAATGAACTTTCAATAATATTTTCCAGAAATAAATTCCTGTGATTCATTACATTTTTTTATTTTTAATAAATCTTTATTTTATTTTTTTTTTTTTTTTTTTTTTTTTTTTTTTTTTTTTTTTTTTTTTTTTTTTTTTTGTCTAGGAACTATTTGATAGCGTTCTTGAATGATTTCCACGTTGCCAGTTCCTTTTGAGTTAACTTGCTTTCTATTATATGATTTTGTTTTTTTTTTTGTTTGATTTAGACGCCCGCCCCCCCAAAAAAAGAACTATTCCTCTTTCGATTTATCTTCACTTAGAGGCTAGGAAAAATCGGAGATAATTATTTAAGACCTCCCCATCTTTGTCTAATGCTTCCACAAAGTTCTTTCGTAAATTTTAGTTTTATATGTAAATGCGGTGAAATAACTCAGTCAGGGCTCAACAAGGCGTCTAATTTTATAATTTGCTAATAAATCCGTGGAGTGAAAATACCTCTATTTGTTACTCTTTAACTAAGTAAGTTGACTGTAGCACAACAATCCAGAAAAACTGGATACATCATATTTTTGTTAAGCTTCTCATTGACGACAGAGAAGTACAACTAACTTTCGACTCACTGAAAGAATTCCCAAATGTTTTTCAGTTCGCTGACTTAATAACTTTCAAAACAACGTGAAGTAGTTTCATGGTTCCTTCATTCCTTGCAGACAACTACCCTCCCTTACTCCACCTCATTGGGGATGCGAGATTGATTAAGAACAAAAGAAAGAATAATTTATATACTATAAGTATACTATTATATAATAATAATCATATATATATATATATATATTATTATATATATATATAGTATATATTATAAAACGTTCATAATAATATATATATATATATATCAAATAGATATCAAGATATATATATTAGAACTATAATAAATATAAATAGTAATAAATATTATATATATATAAATATATATATTATAATATAAATATAGAAAATAATATATAATAAATAATTAACTTAATATCATATAATATAATATATAAATATTAATACATATAAATATAATATATATCTATATATATACAGGTATATAACTAATATATTATATATATACATAATATATATATAATAATATATATATAATATATATATAATAAATATATATTAAATATAATATAAATATATATAAATATAATATTATAATATTATCTAATATATATATTAATACTAATAATTAACTAATAATAAATATATAATAATATATATATATATATATAATAATAATAATAATAAATATATATATAAACTATATATAACTATATCTATATATATAATATATTTTATATATAAATAGATATATATACATATAATATAATTTAATATATTATTATAATTAGTATCTATATATATATAATATATATATCATATATATAATATAAATATATATATCATATATATATATATATATTATTATATATATATATATATATATAATATATATTAATATATAGTTTATATATATATATAAATATATATATATATATATATATATATATAATAACGTATATATATATTATTACTATATATTTATATACTATATTATATTATATATATATATATATTAATCTATATAATCATCATATATAGATATAATATATATATAGATATATATATATATATATATATGATAATATATAATATATATTATACTATATATATATATATAATATATATATATAATACTGTAATATAAATAAAGAAATAAATAATAAAATAAATAAATAAATAATAAATAAATAAAAGAAAATTATATATATATATATATATATATATATATAATATATATAAATTAATATTAATATATAATATATATATATACTATAATATATTATATATTACTATATATAATATATCGAGTAGCGGCGTGAACCGAAAACATTGGGAGGCACTTCAAAATAAATAAATATATATTATTATATGATTATATATAATAATATATTATATATCTTATATATATACTATATATCTATATATATATATATATAATAATATGAATATATATATATATATATATATGACTATATATTATTTAATATATATATAATATATATATATATATATATATATATAATATATATATAAGAAATATATATATATACTATATATATATATATATAAGTATTATATATATATAGCTATATTTAAGATATATTGAAATGGGATACAAAATATATTTAAAGTACTCACCAACTGTAGGTACTTGAAAAGAAGATCAATTCTTCTTTCCTTTTCTTCTGGCGAACTGTATTTATAACTTTCAATACCATGATGGATGATTTGATAAACTTATTAAAAGTTCTGATTTCTCTGGAAAGTAATGTCCAAAATGTACAGGTTCCCTGACTCATCGTTTCAGAGGGATGCTTGTTATACGATTTAGCAACGAGAAAACTCCTTTCAAAGATTTGCCGTTAGTTGCGGAAATTGGGGCGATTCAGGACTGAAAAGCTCTAAAGATTCGGAACCATCTTGTGATCATCCTCTACGATGGTTTTTTGAAAAATAATTTTGAATGTCTTGTTCCGAAAGAGATTTAATAGATTGGTGTGGTCATAAATCACGGTTAATTCATTATGTAAAAATGATCTGTCAAAGAGATACCATATTGTGGCCATTAAAGATCTAAGGACTTCCTTCAGGAAAACGTCGCTTTGGAAGTTAGAGAAATTATTTGTGGAAATTCCTAACTGGGCAGCAATTTTAAGGCCGATAAATTTGAGAATCTTGCCCTCATCTGGATGATGATATTATCAATTATTTTCATAAAGGTTTCTCTTATAATAGCTTGACAAATCTCTTTCTTTCTCACTCTCTCTCTCGTCTCTCCTCTCTCTCTTGAATATATAATATATATACTATTATATATATAATATATATATATATATATATATATATCTATATATATATATATATATATCTATATATAGTATATATATATATTATATATATGTGAAAGCCAGCACCAAAACTAGGGTATATATATATTTATATATATATATATTAAATAAGGTTTGGTTTATTTAATTAAAAAAAAGAATTAGTTATTCTTTATTTTATTCTTGTTTCACATATTCATGGGGCAAACCAGCAACTCTATTTATGAGTTAATGTTGCCAATTTTGGTAGGAGTATATTTTAGACGTTTTTCGAGAGGAGGGCCTTGTGGCAACAAATCCTCAATAGAAACAAAAATAAGAATACAGATTTCTCTTTACGTTGCCATGAAACAGGTTTGGAAGCATTTAAATTACGCTCTCTACGGGAGGCACAAACGCAATTAATCCATTCAAATATCCTTATGAAAAGAATAATGTTCGAAAGAAAATAATTATTATACGTTAAATTAGCATCCCTTGATAATCATTTTAAAAATATTTAAATAATAATAACATGGTAAATTGAATTATTTTCTTACATCTAGCTGGCTTTTATATTTTTTAGAGAGAGCCGGCCTCACTGCTCTTCCTCTATAAAAAACCGCACCTGATAGTAAATAAATATAATATAATATATTATATATATATATTTATAATATATAAGAATTATATATATATATATATGATATATGTATATATATATATATATATATATTTATAAGATATAAATATACTGTATATATATATATATATAGTATATATAATATATTAATATTATTATATTTATATATATATATAATATTAAATAATATATATATATATATATATAGACTATATGAATATATTCATATTATATATTATATAATATATTACTATATTATATATATATATATATATATATATTATATATATATATATATATATAGTTATATATATATATATATCCTCTATAAACCGCACCTGATATATATATATATATATATATATATATATATAATATATATCAAAATCATCATCCCATCATCATCTGCTTTCTATCTCGAGATTGGGGGTGAAGTGCGTAGCATACACCGGAACAGAAAAGTAGTACAAGAACATGTAGCAGTAAGAAAAATCCACCATAAGGTTTCAGAAGACTGCGACGGAACCTCGCTGTGGTGTCTCGTCAATGTGGGGTATATCCCCTGGGTAAAGCCCACAACCGTACCCCTTCACAAAACTCCACCATTCAATCCGGTTATGCACCTTTCTTCTCGCCTCTGTAAAACTCACATTCCTCTAATTCGAGCATTCCTTTACTGACTCAATACACTTTTCTTCGGTCTCCCAGCCGGTCGATTCCCAGCTCACTGACCATTATACATCCGCTTGACCAACCGACTATCATCCATCCTTTCGATATGACCAAACCATCTCAATGTGCTCTCATTTATTTTCTCATTTACACACCTTACAACTCGATAATGCGTTTATTCCTTATTCTATCAATTCTTCTCACACCTAACACCCTCTAAGATTGTCCATAAATCTAGACACATCTGTAATAGCGCTGCTTAAGAATAAACCATCTTATTTCCAGACCATAGGTTCCAGCTCATACAGTGTGGCCACATTGGACAACATGACAATTCATTGCAAAACCACCTCGCGCACTCAAGACTTAGTCCGTTACATTCCCTCGAACAATCAAGACTTTAAATGCCCCCGACCACATTTCACCATATTCACTCTCTTACGATCTATTCTGCACTCTATGTTAGTCTTCTCATTATTATCGCTATGACACTTTATACCCTCATCGACTATCCTTGGGCAACTCTGCTCGTGTATGAGAGCTTGCATCTCCGAGCACTATTCGAGTGTGCACGGTAGCGTGGACCTCGCCCCTGCCAGCGTCTCTACCATACTCTCTCTCATTACTTATACACCTCCTCATAGTGCACGATACTCACCCATCTCCAATCCTCTCATATACGAGGACTGCTATCTTCTCGATTCGCGCGCCTGCCTACTCTCGGCCACCATTTCACTTACATGGCGAGACGTGATACGTTATCATAACTCTCGTATCTCTTCCAGAGACTTGTGTCCTACACATTCCTCTCTCACATAGCCTCCTTAATCCTCTCTTCACGCAACGTCTATGTGTGATAGATGATCCTATAACACGCCAAGGTTCTAGCTCTCCTGCCTGTCACTTCCTCATATTAATATTAAACGACTAATACCTTTCGACTCCATTTATTCTTACACACGCTTCACTATCGTCAAACATATTTTTGATTCCATCCAGAAGCCTACCACCAACCCCATATATCATACATTATCTGCCACAGAGTTTCTATATTAATCCTGCCATCCCCAGTAGCAAGTCTATAAAACCTAAATACAATTTATTCTTCTCCCCCATTTTCTTAATCATTTGTTTCAATGTAAAAATTTGATCCACACATCATCCACCACTTCTAAGTGCGCTTTGTTCTTCACCAATCAATACCTCAGTTATTCAACATATTCTTTCATCCAAAATACCATCATATTTCTTCCCTACAATACTAAATAAAGTAATTCCCCTATAGTTCCTACAGTTCCCCTTATCCACCATACCTCTATATAATGGTACTATTACTGCTCTCCTCCAATTATTCTGTACTGTAACCTCCATAAACGCTTTGTTACATAGCTTCCAAATCCATTCAATTACCATTTCGCACCCATACCTGATCATTTCACCAGTAATTTCATCTAAGCATGCAGATTTATCATTCTTCAACTTTCTCACTCTATCCATTATCTCCTCCTTACTAATTACCTATCTCTAAAATACCTATTCCTTCTTGCACCATCAAGCCCACACAGATTCGCTATCACCTCTTCGTTATTGCCAATGTTATGCAGACTTTCGAAGTGCTCCCCCCACACTCTCCTTACATCCATTTCATCAGTTACGAAATCACCATCCTTATTCATTATCCTAGGCAGATTCCCCTTACTCTCATTCTTAACCTTTCGCGCTTCTCTACAGAAAAGCTTCCTATTCCCTTGTAAGTCCCCATTCATCCTCCTTCCAAACTGTTAATTTACTTCATTTTTCTTTCTACGTATGCAACTTTTAGTCTTCCTTTTTTTCCTCCTTATATAATCACCATATCTTTCTTTCGAGACATTATCAGTTGCTTTTAGCAAATTTAACCACACCTCTTTTTTACTCTTAACAGCTTGCATCACCTCTTCATTCCATCAGTCACTGTTAACATTCTAACTTCCTACTTTCGCACATCTACATACTTCTCTTGCACTATTGACAAAGGCTTCCTTCATTTGCGTCCAGATATGTTCAGTTTCATCTTGTTCACATTCTACTGATTTATTTCCAAGCTCTCTTAAATACTTTTCCTTATTGCCTTATTCACTTAACTTCTCACTCTTAGTTTATTCCACTTCCTTCTTTACCACTTTCCTCTCCATCCAATCCTAATCTTTAATAAAACAAGATAATGATCCGATAATCCTATCCCCAGCCCTCTCACTGATTTAACATTCATTACATGCTTCATCATCTATTTCTTCAAAAACAAAAATCAAAACATGCTTTTCCCTGCGATATCATTTCTACTTACACCAACTCTGGTATACTAATTAATACTCTTGTGTTTGAAGAAAGTATTACTTACACACATACTTCTTTCCTCATAGAAATCAATCACATTCCTACCATTCTCATTTTCTCCCGTCACCCCAAATTTACCTGTTATACCATCCATTTTCTGATCACCTATCCAACCATTTAGGTCACCCAACAAAATCAATCTGAATCTCCTACTCACTT
>JABUQX010036780.1:55000-65000 GCA_015478945.1 Trachelipus rathkii
TTATTATTATTATTATTATTATTATTATTATTATTATTATTTATTATTATTATATTATTATAAATTATTAATTATTATTATTATTATTATTATTATTATTATTATTATTATTATTATTATTATTATTATTATTATTATTATTATTATTATTATTATTTTATAATATGCAATTTTGGTCCAAATAAAAAAATATAAATAAAAATATTATTTTTATTATTATTTTTTAATTTAAAATTATGGTACAGTATTATTTTACATTATTTATAAATTCTGTGTTTTTATTTATTTGAAAAATGTTAATGTAACTAGTATTACAACTACCAAAATAATAGAAATGTACACTGGTTGCCAGTCGCTTGGTTGCCATGCGTTCAGGCCTATGTTCATCTCCAGAAATTCTAAGTAGCTTTGTAAATTGTTCAGTAAATTAATCTTTAGTTTTAAGAACTCTTGAACTGAAAGAGGTCTGCAAAGACGAAAGCTATTCGAATGCGTTCATAGGTTTTAATTATCAATACCTTATGTCATGGTGTTTTAAATCTTAAGTATAAATTTTAACTTAAATTCAACTGTGATAAAATTAGCAATGTGCAATAAAATTATTCAAAAAATTATGTAACGCTTTTGAACCTCCAAATCGTCCAAATGACAGCTAATACACAATAATTTTGATATTAAAAATAAATATAAATATATATATATATAATATATATATATATATATATATTATAATATATAATATAATATATATATATATATATATATATATATATTATATATATATATATATATATAATATATATCGATCTACATATATAATAAAAAATATATATATATATATATATATATATATATATATATATATATATATATATATATATATATATATATATATATATATATATATATATATATATATATATATATATAATAATATATTATATATATATATATATATATATTTTATATTATATTATATTTATATATATATATATATATATATATATATATAATATATATAATATAGATATATATATATATATATATTATATATTATATATATATTAGATTGGTTAAAAATGCAAATAATCGCAATTACATATGATGTTAAAGAAAGAAGATAATGAGAAGGGTAAAGATTAACTGCCTTCGCTGGATTGAACCAACCGCATGTTGCGCGTGAGGACATTATGCCGTGCTATAACAACTGAGCTATCCTCCCAACCAAAAAAAGTTGATTCAAAGCAACAAGTTATAAAGCAACCGAGTTCCCGTCAAGGAGAAAAGAAAGAACATATAACATCTTATGTAATTGCGATTATTATGCAATATTTAACATCTAAATATAAAGAACGAGAGATAGACAGGCTGAACACCTGGTGATGTCGCCTTGACGGGAACTTTGCTTTATAACTGTTCCTGAATCCAACTTTTTTGGGTTGGAGGATGGCTCAGTTGTATAGCACCGGGCATATTATCCTCACGTCGCAACATGCGGTGGTTCAATCTCCAGAGAAGGCAGTTAATTCTTACCTCTCAGTATATGGTCTTTCTTTAACATCTTATTGTAATTGCGGATTATTTTGCAATAAAACTTAACATCTAAAATATAAGAACGAGGAGATAGGACAGGCTGGACACCTGGGGATGTCGCCTTGACGGGAACTCGGTTGCTTTATAACTGTTCTTGAATCCAACTTTTTTGGGTTGGAGGATGGCCTCAGTTGTATAGACCGGGCATATTATCCTTCACGCGCAACACGTGGTTCAATTCCAGAGAAGGCAGTTAATTCTTTACCTTCTCATTATATGTTCTTTCTTTAACATCTTATGTAATTGCGATTATTTTGCAATACTTAACATCTAAAATTATAAAATATAAAGAACGAGAGATAGGACAGGCTGCGACACCTGGTGATGTCGCCTTGACGGGTACTCGGTTGCTTTATAAGTATTCTTGAATCCAACGTTTTTTGGGTTGGAGGATGGCTCAGTTGTATAGCATCGAGCATATCTTCCTCAGGCTCAACAATAGGATTTTAAGGACCAGAGAATACAGGACATCGTGTACCTTCTCATTTATATGTTCTTTTCTTTTAACATATTAAATATATATATATAATATATATATATATATATATATATATATATATATATATATATATATATATATATATATATATTATATATATATATATATATATATATATTATATATATATATATATATATATATATATATATATATATATATATATATATATATATATATATATATATATATATAATATATATATAAAAAATATATAATATATATATATATATATATATATATAGATATATATTTATATATATATGTATATATATATATATATATAATATATTATATAATATATATATATAGTATATATATATATATATATATATATATATATATATATATATATATATACCCCTGTCAAACTATCGCACCACAAAAGATACGGTGGTGAAGGAATAGTTAAACGAGAAGCTTGAAGTGTGTTTAATTATACAATGACAATAACATGGTGGATTCCTCCCCAGAGCCGTAGGTTGATAGAGTGTGAGGCCAAGGTGCAGCCAAAGAGTCTCGCAGTAGGGTTCGGACGTTCGGTGCTGCAAACACACAATGCTGGTACGTACGGCGACGCTCGCGGGGGATGTTGGGTCTATCTCAATACTGTGTATGAATCGCTCTGGCACGGATGACTGCCTGACACCGTCCTGGCATGATCTCGATGAGTGGGCGTATGTCCTGGACAGTGATTTGATCTCATGCGTCGTGCAGTGCCTGTCGCAGGTGCGGGAGGGTCAGTGGGGGGGGGGGGTTGCAAATGTCGGATCCGGCTTTTCAGGATATCCTACAAATGTTCGATTGGGTTTAGGTCCGGACTATATGCTGGCCATCCAACGCGTAATTTGAACCGTCCTAAGGTAGTCGTTCACACATTGGGCCTTGTGTGGTCATGCATTGCCATGCATTAGGAAGAAAGTCACCGATGAGGGGGGCATGTAGCATGACATTTGGTTCGAGGATGTCTGTGATATACCTTACAGCTGTAAGAGTGCCTCCATTGAAGATGTGATACTCCGTAGGTCCCGATAAAAAGATGCCTCCCCATACCATAACCGACCCACCTCCTAACGGCATCACCTGCAGCACATTGCATTGCGCGAGCATTTCCGTCGGTCGTCGGTATACTCTAGCACAACTGTTCGAGGTGTGCAGAGATACTCTCGACTCGTCCGTAAAGAGCAGCTTTGCCAATCGTCGACCGGTCCAATGGAGTTCTCGGGCGTAATGCCAGTCCGCACCCTTTAGATGTGCCGTGGGGTCGTCGTACGAGACACTCTCGACTCGTCTGTAAAGAGCATCTTTGCCCAAACGTCGAACGTTCAATGTATGTGTTCTCGGGCAAATGCCAGTCCGGGCCTTAGATGTACCGTGCTGTGTGGTGAACGCGTCTTCCACGGGTGTCGTGGCCCTGGGTCTACCTTGTCCTCGCCGGCAATCATGTGTCAGGGTTTTCTTGTACCATTAGACCACCCGCGCAATCGTTGTGTGCGCTACACCGAACCGTTGACCAAGTGCCCGGTACCAGTGTCCTTTGGCGTGGAGTGTTGTTATCAGGACGCACTGATCTCCTGACAGTTGACGAGCTATCCTCTCCATGTTTATCGGAGTTGCTTGGTATAAGCCCCAGTTGAATTGATCATCTCGGCCTTGATTACATACCCCGATTATAACCTACCCACCTCTCAACAGTCTGTCTAGCTCGTTTATGTTTTCCTAAATCTCTATCGCGCGTGACGGCACGCCAATACTGCAGCAACTCTCTGCGGGATGGTTACATAGTTACACTGATGCTGTCGTCTGTGTTGGTGTGGGGTTTAATGGGGTTAGGGGCCTTCCCGTTCCTGGAAATGATATTTACACTAGTGGTGCGGCTTAGGCTTTTTGACGAGCGCAGTATATACTATAATATTATATAATACTATATATAAATATATATATATATATACTAGATAATATTATATATACTATATATAGTATATATATATATATATATAAATATAAATCTTATTTATTTAATATATAATATTATATATAATATATGATATATAATTATATATAATAAATATAGAAATATATATATTATTATATATATATACTATATATATATATATATATCTATATATTATGTATAATTATATATATTATATATATAATATATACTATATATATATATATAATATATAATATATATATATATATATTATATATATATAATATATATTAATATATATATATATACTATATAGTATATATATATATATAGTATTTATATATATATATATATTATATTATATATTAATATATATATACTATATATATATATATATAATATATATATATATATATATATATATATATATTATATATGTTACTATATATATATATATATAGTATATTAATATATATATATATATATAATATTAATATATATATATATATATATATAATATATATATAACTATATATATATAAGCTATATATAATATAAATACTATAATATAATACTATACTATAATACTACTATATATATATATATCATACATATATATCATATATTTATATATACTATATATATATATATATATACATTATATATATATAATATATATATAATATAGTATATATATATGTAATATAATATATAGATATATATATATAAATATAATATATATATATATATTAGTATATTATTATAAAAATATACTATTATATATCATATAATTATATTATATTACTATATAATAAATAAAATAAATAAATAAAATATATATGATATATATAGATATACTATATATATATATAATATATATACATAGATAATATATAAATATATATAATACTATATATATATATACATATATTACTACATATAATTATATAAAACAGTGATCTCCAAAATCTAGGTTACAAATTCCTTTTGGGTACCACTGATAAGAAACGCAAACAATAAAGGTCTCAAATTCCTATCAAGGATATGGACCGTAACTGTGACTTTAGTTTTCCGTCTTCTACGCTGCTGTATGTTTTCTTACCTTAAATTATATTGTATCTACGAAACCAAAGTAAAGTTGACCAAACTCTAACTTTAAAAAATGGCGGACGTTAAAAGTATTTCAGGAACGAATAACTCATTCGAATAGGAGGTGTAAATAAACAATGTAATTTGGTTAATGTTGAATTTAATTTTGTAGAATTATAAGTTGTTGTGGTGACCTCATCTTAAATATATCAACAATGACCTACCGCGGTGCCCAATGCACACGTCCAGGCATCTTCTCATCGATTGTCGGACCAGTTCCAATATTCCAGGAGTCTGTTTGATCGTTTTCAATTCCGTTCATAATCATTAATCGTAGGTCTTCAACGGTTGTCAATTGCGAGAAGAGTTACTACAGTTATTTAAATGTCCCCAAAGGTAATAATAAAGGATTTAGGTTTGGTGACCTTGCTGGCCACGGAACTGGGCGACCTCTACCTATCCATTGATTGGGAAAGTCTCATTCTGGTGTTCACGAACTGCCAGCACTAAAGCTGCAGCGACCCCATCATGCCAATAAACCACACTGTTTTGGCGCTAACTGAACGAGCGTACATCATCAAAACAAGGTACGAAGCTCATGTTTCCAAAAAGTTTAAGTAGATTATACCATTAAGCCCTAGGAGGAAACTCGAAAATAAGTAACATGATCATGTAAAATTCCCTGCCCAAATGTTTACTGGAAACTGATGTGGTGAACGATTCTGTTTAATGCATCGAGGATTCTTCAGTCCTGCCCCACACATGTGTTCGTTATGACGGCTTAACGATATTATGTTCTTGTAAATTCGAGCCTCGTCGGAAAAAAAAAAAACCATTCCGATCTTACAAAACAGTTATGGGTCCAATACATTATAATATACTCAAACAACCAATCTGACAAATCCAGCAACACTGAGAGAGCATCAAGTCACGTCAACTAGAGTATGCACCTCGACTGGCGACCGTCAGGTAACGGTTGTAACTGTTCGCTCGTGTTCAGTAACTCAAATACTAGATTGGCTCGAGATTAAACTTCAGCTGACAATTCTCGCGAGTGCTCATTTTCAGGCATGCTCAAGAATCCTCTCATTAAGAAACTAATTCTTTTCTTCACAACAGTCCTAGTAGAATCGGGGTCTGCCTGGCATTAGTTGCTCTTGTGACTGCAAACCTGCTGTCTGACAGGCGTTGCATGAATAGCTGGCAACAAAACCTTGCGCTTGGACAAATTCGGTTGCCGATATTCTCTCTTGGTTTACAAACGATTTTGCCTCATGCAGAACCATCTGCAACCGTGCCATCCCAACATTAGCATGGCATGTCAGCTTAGTTAAGATTATGCAAGTTAGCACCGTCGAGGTGGTGAACTCTACGATCCCATAATTCACATCAATGAAAGAAACACCGTAAGACGGACACACACAGTCAACTGAGTTCATACTGTAATGCGCTAAATCACAAACAGACAGTGCACCTTTCATTGCTATACAGTAAGGTTGGTTGTTCTTGTTCAACAATGCCAAATGTTTACACTGAAGGAATTAGCGATCTTGATCGGACAGAGTTTTCATTATTTAAATGAGAATGGTTTCCAAATTACTAAGAACTTTACGATTCCTCCCTTAATTAATAGTCATTAATTTAAAACTGTTCTACCATTTTCATTCTGAATACCAATAGGCTACTTTATTGGTTTCTGAACATATTCTACACTTAGCTCAATTCCGCTTTCATGGAATGTCACCTCAAATACTTTTAACGGCATGCATTTTAAATTTATAGTACAATTGGACCACTTTCTTTTTGTCCGTCTTAGCACAACACAGAAACGGTATTCATCCTAAATATTAGCGGTTTGTAAACCTACTTTGTTTCGCTAGATACAAAAATTCAGTAAAAAAAACACATACAGACTGCCAGACGGAAAACTAGGACATACCGGCATTTACCTTTATAGAAACTCTTTCCTTTATGTTGTTGCCAGATTCTTATTCAGGTTACCAAAAATGAGTTTACCAAAATTTTGAATTTTACCCTGCATATATATATAGTATACTCATATATAGTAATATCTACTATACTATATCATATATATATACTATAGTATATTATTATATAACTATATATATTTTATCATACTATATATATATATTATCATATACTATATATATATATATATAAGTAAAATGTATGACAGTTTTACTCGCCAGTAGATGACACAATAGATCATTCTGAAAAATCGTACAGAAAAATGCTTAATTTTAATTATATTTCATTATAATATATTTTTTTTTTTTTTTTTCATTTATTGATTTAATAATTTAATATATATATATATCATATATATAATATATATATATATATATATAATATATACTATATATATACTAAATAATATATACTATATCATATTACTATTATTATATATATATATACTTAAATATACATCATATACTATATACTACATCAATCATAATATATATAATATACGATACTATATATATATATATATCATAATATATAATATATAGCTATATCATACTATATATTTATATATGATAATACATATATATATAAATACACAAATATACTATATAGTATTATATATATAATATATAATATATATACATATATATATATATTATAATATAAATATATATATAATATACTCATATATATACTATATAATAATATATATATATATATATATATATATATATATGATGTCCATTATTCTAATAAAAAGAGATACACATAAAAATTGAATTTGGAAATTAATTTCGGGTTATTTACATTTTAGCAAAATAATTTTAATTAATTTTTACACGTAAAAACAATTTGCAATATTGAATCTTTTTATTAATATGAAAAATTTATACCCAGTATATATATATTTAGTATATATCATACGTATATTATAAATATATATAATATATATCATATATATATATAATATATATTATATATCATAATAATACATGTATATATATAATGATTTTATATATAATATAGTATTACTAATATACTCTATCATATATAATATATATAATATATAATATAATATATTAATATATAATACATATATATATATTACTCATTATATATATATATATATATATATATATCCATTTCTGTGAGGATACAATGTGATGTTAGTATTATCACGTTATACATTTATTTATACTATGGTATTATATAAGCATGTAGATATATCATCGCTATTCACGAAAAGATAAATATGATATGATAGAATTTCAAAAATTTCTTCATAAATTGCAACAACTTATAGAAACCCAGCTTCACTCTATAGTTAAAATTTATATTTCCAAATTTCAATTTTTTTACCTATTTATTTTTTATCTAATATAATTAAAGTTTGTTTATTCAAAATGCAGAAAAGAAATGTTCTCGAAAAACAAATTGCAGCTCTTTTGATCTTAAGTTTCATATTAAAATAATTTTAATGTTTGTTTTAAAATTTTAAAAATAATGAATAGTAAATTATATTTTACTTAATAGCTTTGTTATTTCGAAATGTGACTAATTATTCACCCAAAAACATTCTGATATATATATATAATATTAGTATATATATAATAATATATATACATATATATTAATAATATACTATAGAAAATATATATATATATATTATATTACTATATATATATAATATATAATATATACTAACTAATGTATATATATATATATATATAATATATATATATATTATAATATTATACTATATATATATATATATATATATATATATCTATATATAATATTATATTATATATAATTATATTATATATACTATATATCATATATATAATAATATATATATATATATAAGTATATATATACTAATATATAATATTATATACTATATATATAATATATAAGGATAAACAAGACAGACAAGACAGACAGACAGACGAGACAGACAGACAGGTCAGCTAGAGGACGACGACACGACAGACAGACAGACCAGCAGACAGAAACATGCTGTCAGATGGGTATAAACGTAATGCAAACTACACAGACGAACAGATAGATAGATCACGAGACTTACAGATAGGCCGACATACAACACATCAGATAGATAGAAGATAGCATTTAGATAGACTAGATAGAAGACTAGATAGATAGATAGATAGATAGATAAATAGATAGAAAGATAGATAGATAGATAGATTTACCAGGTAATTCCAAGAGCCACTATTACGTACAAATAACGTTGTCTAATAAAATCATATAAGGAACTTCAATTTCAGTTGTACACGATATTAATACAATAATATTAATACAGCTATTATAAATGAAAAAAAAATACAGCAGTTATTCAAAGTAGCTGCCTTTTGCCTTAACACAAGCCTTAAGACTATTCAGCCAGTTTTTTATATCAGCACGCATGACCCCCATCGAAAGCTCTCCTCGGCATCCTTTAGATCTCACGTTAAAGAAATTATATTTGAGTGTCGTCTTGAACAGGTCATACTCTCTAAAAGGACCAAAATTTGTAATCTAGAAGATTAAGATCATGGCTGCCAGACAGCATATCGTCAAGTGTCAAAAAATGGGTTGCATTTTCCCAGCGCTAAGCTTGAGTAGAAATTTCTTTATGTGCCGGTACTGAATCCTGTTGAAAAAAGTCCTTGGGTCATTTTTGAAGAGAGTCTGACCTATTGGTTTTACCACACCATCCACAGCAATTTGCTGGTACAAGGCTGCTGAGTTTTTAACACTTTTATTCACAGAACTGGATGCCTGCTACCACATCTTAACTCACCCCCAATTACACCATCACAGAAGACTGATGATGACTTCTTTAGATACATGGTATGAGTTCTGCGTCACTTTCTTAGATGATGTAGCATACACCCT
>JABUQX010036780.1:67500-77500 GCA_015478945.1 Trachelipus rathkii
TCTAACTTGAAATATTAGTTTCTTCTTAGAATAGCGCTTGCCTAATTTATGCTTATCAATTTTTTGCGTTTTTAGACGAGTATTTTGAATCCTTATGAATATATGAATTTAAATGGGTGTACAGAATGAAGCTGAACAGAAACTTAATGCATCTTAAAGCAAGGTTTGTTTTAAACAAGTTCAGAAGAACAGTAATCTGGTGGATTTAATTTTAGTATCGCTTTATATATATTTTGCATATGATAATGTTTGTTTATGAGAGGCTCATGTTTGTGTGTGGGTTTTGTTTGAATGAAAAATGGCCTAGATTTTCAATTCACTTTGCACTATTAAAGTGTCGGTAGTTGTTTTATACACCTCTCTAACTCTGTTTTGTAAGAGTATAATAATGTTTGAGAGATCCAGATGTCTTCTTTCCAATTCTATATGAGAGCTTGCTTCTGAGTTAGCTTGGGCATTCTCTCAACTCTACGCTCAGTTCCTCCGTGTGGGAAAATGGCTCATGATCACTCGATTCAGAAAGGGTAGCAACAGATCTAAACATTCTAATTATGGTTCTATAGTTCTTACCTTTAGTATTCTTAAACGAAAGACGAAGAGTCACTCGCACGCAGACACCTCCCCACTTAGAACTTAAATGAATTCTTCCCCTTAACTTTCCTAGACTCAGTGGTAGAATCAGATCAACCAAAAATTCCTCATTTTGCTAGCATAGATGATATTCCCATGACAATTCTACAAGAATTTAGAAAAAAAAATTGTCATGCAAACTTTGTTGCTCCCCTCTGGTACAAGCAATTATATAATTCCTCAAGTTTAAATAAAAAGCTTCCCACTTCACATCATCTTATATGTTGACAAATTTATGAATTGTCATCATGCTCTATAAACATTCAAGAAAATATTATATTCTGAAAACATCATTCATAAAAAAAAGAATTTCAGGTTATCTAAGAAAAGATTATTAAAAATCATGCACAACAAAAGCTGCACTAATTATCATAACAGAAAATATAAGATGCTTATCAATTATCCATCTGAAAGAGCAATCCACACAGTAACATACATACATAAGTCAAAAATTCTACACATTTCCAAGACACATTCTGTTACTAAACTTTATAACATCGATATATCCCAAGTTGAAAAAAAAGGTATTAACCCAACTTCCTCTTGATGCGCATAACATAGATATCCAGTGGTTATATCTTTCCAAAGCTTTTAGATTTTGAAGCAAGGTTCATCAGTGTGCAATTCTTTTCAATCATTTCACAGTTGATATACCCATTCCATAACCCCAAAGCACATCAAAAGGAAAATAATAGCATTCAATATTCATTCACCTATTTTTAAATCTAAATCTTCTTTCAAAGTATCAACCAAATCCTGACAAGTCAACTTTTATAAACTTGAAATCGGGCGCATCATCATCATAATAAGGCCAGTCTCACTAGAAAAATTCTCAGTAACCTTAAACAAAACATGAAAAAAATTGTCCATAACAATACAATTAGGCTACCCCACCCATCAAATCCTTAAAGACAGAAGTTATTTGGCCTATGTATATGACTATTCTCCCATCGTAACAGAAATATCAGTCATAACAACTGCGAATTTGAATTCATTTCTTCTCCTGTAACACTATGACTTTAAAAGTGAGAAACCAGTGCTCATCTTCATTTTATTTATAAACAATTTACAAAGTGTTACATCAACCACCAACAGAGCAAGCAACAGAGGCTGGACAAAGATCGCTCTCTGAATTATAACTTAGTACATAAACACCAATCCAATACCACACTTCCGTTAAAAAATTAAAAAATGCTCACCATTAAATACCACTTTATCATTCAAGATAAAAACTTCTAGAACATGACATCTAAATTGTGTAACATTTTTCAAAACAATAATAAAAAAGATACAAACTTATATCCTTCCTTCATATCTTCCTTCCTACTGTAGACAAATGTAGAGCGTCATCACTTTCTAAGGTCAACAGTTCCACGACTGTCATCGCATCTCTATATATATATATATATATATATATATATATATATATATTATGTATATATATATATATATATATATATATATATATATATATATATATATATATATATATATATATATATATATATATATATATATATGCATGATTATATCTATATATAATATATTATATATAATGTATATATATCTATTATATATACTATATATATATGCATTAATATATATGTTATAATTATATATATAATATATATATATATTTATTATATACTATATATATATATATATATTATATTATATATAAGATATATATATGTATATTATATATATATATATATATATTATATATATATTATATTATTATATATATATATATATATATATATATTATATATATCATATTATATATTATATAATATATATGCTATATATATATATATATATACTATATATATATATATATATATATTATAGTATATATTTATATTATATATATTTATAATATACTATTATATTATACTATATATATATATATATAATATATATATATATATAGTATATTCTATATATATATATATATATATATATATATAGATAATATATAGGGTCGTACTTGCTACAGTTGGTTGGTTCTTTATGCAGGCAAAGCACCCTATATAAAGAGGATGGTAATTTAGAATCCATATTTGAAATGATGTTTTATTTCAACATAAGTAAAAATATGCAATGAAAGTAAAGTAACAAAAATCCCTTCTGTTGAGATACTCTTGTAGGCGAATTGCAAGTCGCAGCCTTTTCCAGGCGTTATCTTCGAACTTGCCTCAGACTCTTCGTTAGTGCGAAAATTTGTGATCGAAATTCAAGTCGCAGCCTTTTCTAGTGCGTTTTTCACTCTTGCCGGGAGGATTTCTCGAGAGAGTATCCTTGAGTGGAGATTTGTCTTTTGATTCTTAATAATTTGATCTGACTATCTGACTGAAGAGCATCTCAAAATGACGGGATCTTATATAGTATTCTCACTTTGACTTATGCTAAAATTTTGCTCGCGCAATTCTTAGCATAAGTACGAACATGAATAAAATGTTTACAAAGTCTAATAATGGGTGCTACATTAACCTTCCTGCGCTAAACACGGCAGTGAGAAAAGTATGTTATAATAATTATACAAGA
This sequence comes from Trachelipus rathkii, assembly GCA_015478945.1. Lineage (NCBI taxonomy): Eukaryota > Metazoa > Arthropoda > Malacostraca > Isopoda > Trachelipodidae > Trachelipus > Trachelipus rathkii. The sequence continues at coordinate 70,678 of JABUQX010036780.1, forward strand.
ATAAAATTTAAAATACACTTTAAAATTAACAAGTACTTTAAATGCAAGCATATTTAATATATGTCCGAAGACATAAGTAAACATACAAAAATGACTGAATGTCAAAAATAGATATACAGAAAATTTGAAGAATATTCAAATACGTAAGCCTAACTGGATACATCCGAACGGATCTAAACTATATACAAGTAATTGAATTACATATACATACAATAATGTTGATATATACAGAAAATTAAAAAGTTGCATATTAGAAACAACCAAGCACAGTTATTTGGTTCTATATCAGTGTAGTATAAACAAATACATCAACCATTATAAAATGCATAAAGTACAAAAATAGTTAATACATAATAATTATTGATAATGAACAATTCGAATTCATTCACAGTTAAAAATAGGCCACTTGATTCGAACCAAAAATCCAAGGGAAACGGTCACTGTATATAAGGCGTTTCTAATGTATCCATGATCTGATCAACGTAAGTAGGTTTTCAAAGCTGTAGTTACGAGAGAAAAACATGCTTGAATCATATTGCTAGAGACGACAAGTTGCTTGAAGTAGAGTCCTTTATTTGAAAAATTTCTTCATACATAAAGGGAGAGGTCACAGAACCATTTAGAATTCGAAAAGGAATCAAAAGTTCGTAGTAGTGGAATCCCAAAAATGAGTTTCTGCCCATAATCCAAAACCTTGACATGATGAAAGAATCACATACCGTAGCAAGGAAGATTGTGCTATAGTCTAGCGATGAATCGCTCGAACTGTATAGTTGTGAAAAGCTCACAGACCATTAAAATGAAACAATTTGAAGTTCAGTATCGATAATGTTCGTTTTGCTTGAGTCATTTTCTCCGAAAGTTCTGATTGGAATTTTGTGTTATTGTAGTTTCTTCTTTTTCCTTCATTTGTTGTTGTTTTTGGAAGACCGTCGATGAAGTTTCTGGGTGTTCTACTCCGAATTCACCAATTCATATAGGGTACGGACTTCTAGTTGTGGCTTCTTTAAGAGCAAGCACCCTATATAAGAGGCTGGTAAATTTAAAAATCCATATTATTTAACCATGGATGAATTTATTTAAACATAAGTAAGATATTCAATAAAAAAAGTTGTAACAAGTCCCTTCTGTTGAGATTACTCTTTGTAGGCTAATTGCAAGTCGCAGCCTTTCCCAGTGCGTTTTTCGAACTTGCATCAGACTCTTCGTTTAGCGCGAAAATTTGTGATCAAAATTCAAGTCGCAGCCTTTTCTTGAAATTTTTATCGCTCTTGCCGGGAGATTTCTGAAGAGAAGTATCTTGAGTTGAGATTTTCTCTTGATTCTAATAATTTTGATCCTGACTGGACTGATCTGATGAAGGAGTATCTCAAAATTGACGGGTTTATATAGTATTTCACCTTTGACTTATGCTAAAATTTTGCTCGGCGAAACTCTGTTAGCATAAAGTACCGAACAAAATTTAAACATGTCTTGACAAAGTTTATGAGTGGAGTGCATACATTAATTATTTATATATATATACATATATATACTATATATTATTATATATACTATCATCATACTATATATATATATATATATCATTATTATATATACTATATATATTATTATATATATTATATATTAACAATATTATTTATGATTATTATATATACTATATATATTAATATGTTATTTTTGAGTGTATTTATCTAATTTTATGAGTTAGTGTTGTATGAGGTTATTCGTTGTTATTTACTATATTTGTTTTATTATAATACTACTACTCATATACGTTAGTCAAGATTGGATAAAGTGATTATGATATTATATATTATCCCAATATCTAATGTATAATGTTGTCGATTATATATACTAAATATATATATAAATAATAGCTGCTTTTGTATGTAATATATATTAGATATATATGTATGTATTATTGTGAGGTACCGCGAATGGTGGTGGTTATATATATATTGAGGGTTATTATATATATATATATAGGTGGGTAGGAGTATAATTATTTAATATATATATATTAGGTATTATTTATATATTATACTATATATATATAATATATATATAGTATATTAAGAAAGTACTGTATATTATATATATTATATAGTGTATATATATTATGTTTAGTTTATTATATTGGTATATTATTTTATGTTATTTTTTTGTTTTTTATATAGTATATAGTATATAGTGATGATGGTGTGAGGGGTATATATATATAGTATTACGAACTAACACCTCATTATACTGCCTTAGAAAGATATATAGCCGAAGAAAAACTATCAAGCATTCTACAGTTATCAATAGCTAAACTAAGATCAAATCTGCTTTTGAAATTATAAATATGCATACAACACCGGTTTAAGAATGATAAAACATCTCAGCACCTTCACTGAATGCCACCTTCAACCAAATGAATGTATTAAACATTTATTAAAATGTTGAAGGACAAATAATTAACACCATAATCATAAAAATTTCATCGGACTGTGATAAATGATTCTGGCTGGTGGAAGTGACTGAATACCTAGAGTAGGTGTGACCCACTAATTAAGATCTAGTCTTGGAGGATCAATTATATATATATACTATATAGTATATATATTACTATATACGATATATATATACTATATATATATATAGGGATATATATATATAATATATTATATATTTTAATTTTATAATATATAAAATAATATATATATATATATATATATATATATATACTATATATATATATTATTATTTTATTGGAAAAAATGTTTCCTTCAGGTCAGTGTTTATTCAGAACGTAGTTTACTTTTTCTTTCCTATTACAAATCGAAATTTAAATGAAGATTTTTGAAGATGTATTGCTTGACCATTTTCCTCCTTGAACTTCTTCTCTCCTCCGGTCTTTTCATCTTTTTTTTTTTTTTCTTCTTTTTTCTTTTTTTTTACCTTTTTTTATTTATTGATTTCTCTTATGATAACATTAAAGACCTGGAAGGTAAAATCCTTTTACCTAAGCTTCAATCCTTCACGCCTTTAAAAAAAAAAAAAAAAAAAAAAAAAAGGTAAGATTAAATAAACTGTCAAAAAATATTTCTGAAATATAATTTTTTTTTAGTATTTATATTTGGAGAAAATATTTGTTGGAATGGAAACATTAATTTCCAAGAGAATTTTTGTAATTTTGGATGAATTGCATCCTCTCTTATAATGGGAAAGTGGAACATACAATTTTAATATTTTTTACATTTTTATTTATTTGTTTATTTATTTATTTATTTATTTATTTATTTATTTATTTATTTATTTATTTATTTGTGAATAATTCTTAGAGGAAAAAATTGTAGCATTTTCTATTTACTCACTTTTTGTCAATTGTTAGAAAATAATCCAACACCTTTTAGTCACTACTATATACTATTACTACTATTACTATATTTTTTATATTTTGTCTATTGATATATATATCATATAAATACTATATATAATATATATATATTATTATATATATATCATATATATACTATATATATCTAATAATATATACACATATAACATATATATAAATATATTATATATATATATATACTCATTATACTATATATTATATATATTATATATATATACTACTATTACTATATATATATATATACTTAACTATACTATATATATATATATATATAATATATATACTGTATATAAAATATATATATATAGTTAATATTACCTATATAACATATATATATACTTATATATATATATACTATATATTATATATATATACTAATATATATCATTATATATATATATTATATAATATATATCTATCTATAATGTATGTACGGTATACTTATATTAAATAATAATGAAAAATATGATACTATATAATTATAATATATATATATATTATATATAATATATATCTATATATACTTATATATATTTAATATATACTATATATATAAATATATATATATAATATATATATATATATATATATATTATATAATATAATATATTTATACTATAATTATACCTATATTAATAATTATATATATATAATATATAATATATATATATATCTTATATACTATATATTATTTACATCTAAACACCCCACCACATTCCGGGCAGAAAGCCCGATATCTAGGACGGGGACTGGCTCAAGAACCACGAGTAACACAGCACCTCAGACGTCCAGACCCCATCGGACGAACCTGGTCTTTCGCTTAGATTTGGCGAGGTGCTCTAACAAGTGCAGCTACGGACGCCATTTTGAGTGGTTCGATCTTATTCCTTCTTGAACTTATACGAGCGACTCGTCGCCGGACTACACCCCGAATGTCCATTCTTCGCTATACTCTCTATAATAAATAACACTAACGAAATCCAAAAATGACTGTTGCAGTCCACCTATCTAATTTAATTAACTTTTGTTATATCAAAAAGAATCAGATTAAAATTTTGGTGCTCCTCCGTTATATTAAAATACAATTTTTTAATTTTTATTTTGTCTTAAATGATAATAAATTTTGTAATTACTATTTCTAAAAGTTTCTTCACAGTCTGAACAAATGTTCTCTCTCAGGAACCATCTCATTCACCAGCACTCAAACTTCTATTCCCTCGTTGCAAGCTCTTGTATTTCTTGGTACTCTTCTCTTATTCCTTTCTTCTAAATCCTCTCTTTTCTTTTTCCACTCTCTTTTTACTGCGTCCGTTCTCCACCGCAGTCGGCCTCATAATATATATGTCAGTAATTTTCTGAATACCCCCGAATAATAATAATAAAATAATCATAATAATAATAATAATAATAATAATAATAATTTCATAATAATAATAATTTAATAATAATCATAATATATAATCATCTAATATAATAATAATAATAATACATAATAATAATAATAATATAAATAAAAATAATATAATAACTAACAATAAAATAATAATAAATTAATCAATGAATAATAATAATTAATACAATAATAAGACATAATAATAAAATAAAATAATAATATAATATAATAACTTAATTAATAATAATAATAATAATAATCAAATAGTAATAATAATAATAATTTTTTTGTAATAATAATATAATATAATAATATACATAATATATAATAATAATATAATAATAATAATCAATCAATAATAATAATAATAATATAATAATAATAATAATATTAATTATAATAAGAATAATAATAATATAATACATTAATAATAATATATAATAATAATATAATAATAGATCATAATAATATAATAATAATAATAATAACTAATTAAAATCAATAATAATATATAATAATATCAATAACAATAATAATACATAATAATAATATTAATAATATAATAATAAGATAATAATAATAATATAATCATAATAATACATAGTAATAATAATAATATAATAATAATAATATTATCAATAATATAATAATACATAATAATATAATATAATAACAAATAGTATCAATAATAGTAATAATAATAATTATCATAATATAATAATACATAATAAATTAGTATATTACTCATTATTATTATTATTTATTATTAATTATTATTATTGTTATTACTTATTTATTATTAGTATTAGTATTTTATTTATTATCTATTTCATTATTATATATTATTATTATTATTATTATTATTCTTCATGTATTATTATATTTTTCATTTATAATCTCATTATTATTGATTAATTTCATTTTATTTTATTATTATTATATTATTTTACTATTATTATTTATTATCATTATTCATTTATTATTATTATTATTATTTCTTTATTTCAGATGATTATTAATTATCTTATTTTATTATTATTATATTATTATTATTATTATTATATCTATTATTTTATATTATATAGAGTTCTAGCTTTAGTAATTACTCTTTATTAAGTATACATATAAAAATCATGCAACCCTCAGATTTCGTATTTAGTAGTAGTAAGCCACCAGTCGTATATAGGTAGTAGTGTAGTAGTAGTAGTAGTAGTAGTAGTAGTAGTAGTAGTAGTATTTCATCGTTACCATATTCATCTCTCTTCATTATATCTTCATTGCATCTTTATTATCATGATTCGCTTATTTGAAAGATAAAGCAAAACTTAATTGCAAAATAAAAAGTGATGTTAAATCTTCATTTATGTAAATCAGCTTCCGATAAGCATCGTCATTTTCAATTTATCTTTTAATTTATTATCTCCCCCAAATTTATCTTCCAAGATTTATGACGTAGAACAATGTGTTTCTAATCCCCAATTCCAGACTGAATCGCCAACTCTGTTATAAATTGTTAAACTTGACAAACATTATTTTCTACGCGGCCTTTCGGGGAGAGAAAAAAATATATAATAACCATTTATGTAAATCGTAAATAACAATATAAACTTCTCTTTTTTTTTTGGAATATTTTTATTCTCTTTTCCCTTAAAGGAAGTAATGCTAAATATGTAAATAGATTTTGGTTGTTTTTTTTTTCTTGGTGAGTATTCATAAAAAAGCTGTTAAACTTTTATACGTATTTATTTGTATAAAGATTCAAACTTTTTCACTTAGAAGACTATTTTAGAAAACAAATATCAATTATTATTCGTGCTTGATTCCATTTGCTATTCTTCCATACCAGATTTAAAGAAGAATTTTTATTGAAATTAATATTGCTCTTGGCCAAAGCTTTAAATAGCGTATATAATAAGAAACACTACAAAACGCTATATTTAGATAATAGGCGTGAAGCTCTAAAACTTAAAATCAGCTTGCTTTCGACGAGCTCGCTAATAGCGTATTATTAGAGCAACAATTTATAC
>JABUQX010036780.1:85000-86883 GCA_015478945.1 Trachelipus rathkii
TTGCTTTCTTTTCGACTTACATTATATTTCTTCTACTGCTTTTTCTGTTTCCAGTGAATGTCACGCCCCTATATATATATATATATATATATATATATATATATATATATATATATATATATATATATATATATATGTATGTATATATATTAATAATAATATATATATCAATATATATATAATAATATTATATATATATATATATATATATATATATATATATATATATATATATATATATAGACTATATATATATATAAATATATATATATATATATATATATATATATATATATATATAAATATATATATATATATATATATATATATATATATATATATATATATATATATATATATATATATATATATATATATATATATATATATATATATATATATATATATATATAAATGCACGTGTATAATTTATTTATTATATTACCAACACTTTTACAATTCCAAATCTGTCCATTATATTAATATATTTTATATTATTTTCATTGCTTTTTGAAAAATAATCTTTCAACATTTTCTTCGAATAATAATCCAGTGTCACTAATTTACCCACATTAATGCTGCATTTTTATCTTATAAAATCTTCAAAACCCACAACAGCAACTTTTTCTTTATTCTAAGAACGATCCTTGATAGCTCGAGACTTTGCTCATAAATAAAGGGATCAATACCATTGGATTCTTCTTCATAAAAATGCCATCATTTGCCAGATATATATATATATATATATATATATATATATATATATATATATATATATATATATATATATATATACTATATATATATATATATATATAGAAATATAGATATATTATATTGAACTAATATATATATATATATATATATATATATATATATATATATATATATATATATATATATATATATATATATATATATATATATATATATATATTTATATATATATATATATATATATATATATATATATATATATATATATATATATATATATATATATATTACTATATATAGATATATAAATCTATATGTAAATATAAATATATATATATATATATATATATATATATATATATATATATATATATACATATATATATATATATATATATATATATATATATATATATATATATATATATATATATATATATATATATATATATATATATATATATATATATATATATATATATATATATATTTATATATATATATATATTTATATATATATATATATATATATATATATATATATATATATATATATATATATATATATATATATATTTATATCATATATATAACTCAGTTTGTGGAACATAGTAGAGAGCGATATCGAAGACCTTCCAAAACAGCAAATTTCTAGGAAATAAAATACAAAAGAGTTGAGCAAAGAATGGCAATCACTCACTTTTCATATTTGTGATAATTTTCAAACTAAGAAAGAACGATTAATTTAATAGTTGAAGTTTGAGCTAGTAGAAAGAGCAGTAGCGTAATAGGAATTAATGACCAAACTGAAGAAAAACGGATGTTAAACACACGGCAGAAATGCTATCATTGAAATGCCAGTATGAGTATCCCGGAGTGGGTTTCTTGAAATTTCTAAAATCATTTAAATATTCATGCAATTAATTTATTAAACCAATATAAATCTTTCACTGAATGCAATACATTTTAGAGGTTATTTATCAACATTCTTCCATATATGTTTTATTGACTATTAAAGTAATAAATAATAATTCAATAATTTATTCATCCGTCCGACTATGATATATATATATATATATATATATATATATATATATATATATATATATATATATATATATATATATATATATATAACTCTTTATATATATATATATCTTCTTCAA
>JABUQX010036781.1:0-31347 GCA_015478945.1 Trachelipus rathkii
CTATCTATTACCTCCTCTCCATAATACCTACTTCTTTTTACACCATCAAGTCCAAAGGCATTCACCATTAACTCTTCATCCCTGCCAATGTTATGCAGATTTTAGAAATGCTCCCACCACACACTCTTCAGGTCTATCTCAAATCACAAAAGCACCTTCCCTATTCATTATTGTATAAATTTCTTTTACTCTCTTTCTTAACTTTTTCGCACTTGCTTCCAGAACATTTTCCTATTCTCTTGTAGGTCTCCATTCATCCTCCTTCCAAACTTTTCATTTACCTCTTTTTTTTTTCTCTTAGGTATGTAACTTTTAGCCCTCCTATATATGTATTTCCACCTTTCTTTCGAAACCTAATCACTGGCTTTCAGTACATTTAACAACAACTCTTTTTTTTTTACTTTTAACAGCTTGCATCACTTCGTCATTTCACCATACACTGTTGACATTCTAATTTCCTACCTTTTAGCACATCTTGGTTATAATAATAATAATTCAAATAATAATTAATAAAATAATAATTCCAGTGATATAGAATGAAATGGAAATATTAAAAGAGAGTGTGGTAAGGGAGCAGTAATGAAGTAGCGTGATACTGAATGTAATAAGTGGTTTTGATGGCCTAAATAAAAAATAAATAATTTTTGGAGGATGATAATTAAGTAGATAGTGAAGAAGTTGAGAACCTCTAGTTAAACTAACAGTAGGTATAAAGCGAAGAAATTTAAACTAGGTGAAAACGGCAAGAATGCGAAGAGAGAGACTGTGATGAACTGCGAAATGGAAAGTTGTGTAACAAAAGCGTATGATGGAGGGTTAAATAATGTACGTTAAAGAGACACTACGGTAAAGGAGAGGACAGTAATAATGTACCAAAAAACTTATATTAAGGGTAAGCGGGTGATAAAAGAAATAATAATGACATTAAATATTTAGTATGAAAAGGGAATGACTTCAAGTAGACTTGAGAGAACTAGACTGGTGAAAGAAAAAATAGAAATGTTAGCATTAATAAATAAGTGCTAGAGGAATATGTAAAATCAAATTTTCACATTGAAACAAAATGAGTGAGAAAAGAAAATGAGAATAAATATAAATTGCATATAAGTTTTATGGACTTACAACACCGTAATTAATGACAAGATTAAGATAAGGAGAAAAGTAACTTATTTAGGCAAGTGTTGTAATAAAATAATGATATATGATGCCTTTAGTCGACCGTATATCAAGTAAAAATATTAATGAAGAGATTTGTAAAATAAATGGATTAGAAAAGTGATATGTTTTTAATATTAATAAAGTAGGAAGAATTGGAGCAGGGATGATTGCTATCAAGTCATCCAATGGCATATTAAACTATGTTATATGGATGTGAGTAGATGAAAAGATAGATTAAGAGGTAGGCAACGGGTGTTGGTAGGATAGAAGGGATTGTTACGACATGATGGAGAATGGAAAGTAGTGTTGCTGAGATGATTCCTACACTTATACATATCGCTGATTCATATTGATTTGAGTGGTGGCGATCAGAAGGGAATTTGAGAGGATTGGATAGAGGGTATTTTAAAGGGTTTGTAAAAGGAGGGGTTTGAAAAAAAAAATGTATAATAAAAAAGAAAAAAAAATAAAAACAGAGTAAGGTGATGGTAGAATGAGATGAAAGAGATCACTGCAATTGAGAGAAATCATGTTGGAATGGTGAAATAAATTTATTGAAGTATTAAAATATTTATGCATATTTTTTGAAATGAAAAGAGAAAAGAGATTATAGCAGAATAAATAATAAAAAGATAGTAAAAAGGATACCAATTGATGAATAGGTAGGTAAAGAGTGGAATAGTAGTAAAATTATAAATCTTGGATGAATGATTAAAGGGACACTTAAGTATTCAGATGTGACTTAAGGGTTCTTGCATTGAAAAAGATATAAGTTGTATAAGCGGTGTTAATAGTAATAAGTAGTAAACACAAATTTATGGATAATGGATAAAAGAAAGATATGATGAATATTATATAGGTAAAAAATTAATGATTGAGAAAATGAATAAATATCTTTATGAGGAACTCATTTAAAAGGTAAGAAGAAACGAAATATAAGATAAAAAAAAATGATGGAATTAAAATTACCCATTTACAGCATTATAGTGTGGTGTGAAAGCAAAAAAGAACATATAAAAATAGAAAATAAACACTAGATGTAATACCCAGATAGATATTTTTGGATCACATATTGGATGGAAAGGATGATTGAATAATGAATTAGATAACGATTGGTTAAAGCGATAGTATAGATTGGTGAGTGTTGCATCAGAAATTGAAACACATTGACTGAAGACAAATAAATAAGAAAAAAATATAAAGCTAGATTGGTAAGTAAAAAAAGTGTCTGAAGAAAAAAAAGGAAATAGACAATAAGATAAATTGGCAGAGGGCAGAGAAGTAAGGTATATAATAGGAATGGAGATAATGAACGTTGGAAGTAGTTATTTGTAATTAGTGCGTGTATTGAGAGATTAATATGATTAGGTGATTGGCTAAATAGAGAGAGATAATAAAAATCACATATTTAACAATATTGACGAGATACAGCAGTGAAGGTCCGTCGCAGTCTTGTGAAGCCTAGGTGGAATAATATTTAATGAGACTGATGAAATACACGTAGAACTACTTTATACTTATTAAGGTAATAAGAAAGGGATTTAAGGAAAATAAAGTAATGAAAAAGGCTATTCACTTTAACCTAACAAAATCACTTCTAAGATAGAGTTAGAGCATTATGGGAAGGTAAATAATTAAAATAAGAATAAAACGAAATATAAATAATATAAAAATAAGGAGTTCAATTATAAAATTATTTACAAAAACGATGTCTATTAATAAAAATGAGAGACAGAGATTTATATAATACTAATTTAACTACTATATTACACTTGTCATAATTAACAAAACAAACTCAAAATAAATATAAAAATCAACAAAAATAATAAAAAAATAATATTTAAAATAATAATAACTCATAAATTAACATAAAAACATAAATAGTTAAATCATTAAATATAACAACAGACAATTAATAGAAGATATGCCACAACAATAAAATATAAATCAATATTACCGAAAAAGAAAACTTACATTGAACAAAATTTTGAACTATAATGTTTAAAAAGTTTACAAATATATTATCTTGAGAGAAATCCTCAAAGATCAGAGCAACATAGTTTAGAAAGATTTATATACATAATGACCAAATAAATAAAATAAAGTTCTTCAAAAGATAAAATAAAAATAATCTTTTATAAGATAAGGAACTCAAAACTGGAGATTCTTACAATAAGACACGCAAATTAGTAGATATATATAAAAAATAAAATATATAGTCATGATAAAAAAAAACAAAAAAACAGTAAATAAAAAAAAAAAATTCACAAAGAAATGTTTAATATGTATTTTAAAAAACAATTTTAAATAACTAAAATCCATTACGCAGCTAATCATGAAATCTCATAAAAACAGAAACACAACACAACACAACATAAAAAATATAAAAAAAAACAAAAGATAAATATTAATATATTAAAAATAAAAAAAAATAATATATAAATAATCATAAATATATAGTACTTAACTATGACGTTGACACACTAACAATTAAAAGTATTTAAATAGAGGTTGGATACGTACTATTAACTTGAAACTGTAAATATAATAGCAAGTTGGAATATATTATTGTTGAGTTTAAATAATTTGGACTAAAATAATAGATTTGAATGAAAAAGGAAAGATAGACGCCAAGAGTGGTAAAAGAAAAAAGATAACAGGTGACAATACAAGAGTTTATCTCAACAGGGGCGTATGCTAGTTAACAATTGGATAGTTAAATATTGTATCAGCAGATAACAAAATATTATGGAATGAGAATAATAAGAGGCATCAGATCTATATAATAGAGGGCACTGTCCTGATTACAAGATAAAATAGGTAATACTTGGGAGTTATGATTTTATTTAAGATTTTTATACAATTTCTAAGAGAACAGATATAAACCAAACCATATGGAAAAGGTACACAAAAATAATTAAAAAAAGAAAAATTCACAAAACAATAACAAAAACATATAACAACTTTTATACAAAGGAGCCATAATAAAAAAAACCAGGAAACCAAAACTAAACCAAACTTCCAAATCGTCCAGAAATTATATTCAAGGATGAGCACAAAAGACAATGAATTTAACGAGAGGATATAATTGAAATCACATGTAAGGCCACCAAGAAAGGAGTATAGGTAAAGGAAAGTTCACAACAAAATTACAAGTAAAGAATGGCTGGAAAGGAGGACCGGCACAAATGGATTTCCAACTTCCTATCGGGAACACCAGCACAAAGACAAAAAACTACACAAAATTCATGCGAGCAGGCATCCCATTGAAGGTTTAAAAGCAAATAGGAAGAATTTTTATTTCCTCCTGTAGGTGTAGAATTGGAGTAGCTATTAACCAATTAAAAAAAATAAATCGCCATCAAAACTCGCAATTTGATAAGATAACATTAATAATGATGAGAATCATTAAAAGAATAAAAAACCATATTGATAAAACAGTTTCAGGTGATATGTAAATGGGAAATTTGCCATGAAAGTACATACAGTTACTTAGCAAATACTGTTAGACCTTCCTATAACACGCAATCACAAAGCAGGAGTGAGTTAGACACGGAGCTCCACCACAAAAAAATAGATTGAAGAAGTCATCAACAAAACAAAGGGGGCGGATAAGAACCCTTATAACTGGAGTATGTGAAAATTTATAATGGAGAAAAATAGCAAAATAAAGGAAACAGTATTTAGAATCAAGATTTCGAGACGAGATCTCCATTCATCTAATTCTAAAGAGAGTTTTATCCACATATAATAAGACAAATCTAAGATGAGTATTATTTGTGCAAGCACTAGAACAAAAGTAAATAGATATATTATATTGGCTAACACAAGAGTAAAAGCATACGCTAGAAATGCCGTACAATGAAAAATAGAGCAGATAGTGAAAAAAGTTGGGAAAAGTAGTTTGAGAGGGAGAAATGTAAAATGAAATGGAATATATTTTAAAAATGTTTATGAATATATCAACACAGGTTTGACATAAGTGGGCTCAAACCCAACAAGTGAATGTAGAATAATGGTTCACAGATCAGAAAAAAACAAGAAATAAAGATAAACAAAATTTAATTGAGCAAGACGAAAAGATGCACAACATTCACATATGATGCAAATAAAAGAGAGAGCAGATTTTTGAAATAGAGTGGAAGAATAATAAAGAGAATTGAAAATTCATCAAAGTGTTAGAGATGAAATCAAGAAGTTAAGAAAGTGGAAAAGCATAGAAGGTAGATCTGAATAAAAAAGACAATAAAAGAAATGGCGAGTAAAAAAAAAAGAAAACTATGAAAGGAACAAACCACATAACCATGGAAAGGAAAGTGAAGAAGAATTGCTCCTTCAAAAACAGAACAGTAACTATGATAATGAGAAAGACTCAGATCAAAAAGAGAAGAAAAACTTGACAAGAGATTAAAATTGCATTAACCGATCAAGATCTTGATAAACATTCAAAGAAGAGGATAATATATATTAAGAGAAAGAAAAGGAGTAAGAGGAATAGTAAGTTACTAAAATAACGGAAAAAAAAAATCAATACAAAAAAACTTTTAGATATATATATAGATAGATTAAACAACTAAAAAAAGTGGATATAGAGTAAATATATAAATGATAACCAGAAAGAAATGAAGAGATATAAAGGAAGAAGTATTACAAAGAATAATTGAACAATATACACCTGCGAGCTAAATGATAAACGCTAATAACAGCTCATTAAAGATTCAGTAAATAGACACCAGTCACAACCATTATCGTAAAATTGAACACTGAAAAAAAAATGAGGAATGAGACAGTCTTACGGAATAGTGTGCTAGGTTGGATAGGAAAATGGAATTTGTTTTAAAAATCCATAGAATGAAATGAATAGGCTAGTCTCACGATTGGAATATAAATAAGATGATAATAAACAGAGAAGCACGACTGAATGTTAGGGAAAATATCTACTGGCTGGGAGATTATAATAAAAATGATAAAAAATATGTTTGATGGTATAATAGAAGATACTAAAAAATAAAGAGAAAGGAATGAATGATTTAGACAAACATAACAAAGAAAATGGCAAGAGGATTATTGAGTTAGAGGAGAGGAGACCGTGGACATGGATCAAAGAGAATGAAAACCCTGACTGAAATATGAAGATATAAAATGCAACGAAGGGGAATAAAACTGACACAATAAATATCAACCAGCATCATTATAAAGGATAGAATATTAATAAGACATAAAGAAAAAGCTATAGAAAATAAGGGTAAATAGACGGGGCTTATACTTTAATGGAATATAGGAATCAATTGTTATATAATTCTATACCAAAAAACACTATTATCATTCTATCATGGATACATGTTTGTAGCACACCACAGACACTCCACAATACAATTAATAAGAGAGGAATCCAGATGAATATAGTAATAAATGATTATTATTTTTTATTAATTCAAAACTATTTATTTATAATTACTAAAAGTTCAAACTTTTCGATTCGTTTAAATTGTTGATCTGCATATTGTTTATATAGTATAAAAAAAAAAGAGATTTATAAAATTTAAAGAACACTATAAGAAAACAGCAGTTAGGAAAATAAACTAATCGAGGTAAATGAAAAATATTAAAATTAACTCAATTAAATAGAGATATATATAACTATTTTTTATGATAATTTTTCATATAAACATGATTTATATATTTAATAACAGTGAGGAATTATTAAATACAGAAAACAAAATAAATATATTCACAATAAAAACATTATCAACACAATATAAAATAATAGTAGTAGTAATAATAATAAATAATATAATATAATAATAAATAATAAAAAACATAAATACAAAAGAAAATAAGTATATAAGAGAAAGAGGAAACTGCTATTATAGCTATAGTAGGAAAAAAGCACAATATTTAATAAAAAATTTTATATCTATTATAAAAAATAACTGAAGTCTCTCATATTTTGAACCTAACAGAGTAGAACACAGTCACTTGAACATTCAACCCATGATACAAGGATCTGGGTTTTGATAGGAGACCTCACAAGTGCATAAAACAACGATAAAAATATTCTGCAATAGAGACAAGCAACTAAGCAGATGAAACATCAATACTGGGGTCAGTGAAGAATCATTCATCTTCTTTGAGAATGGCTAAGGGTATGTATTCCTGAAAAACAAAATAATGATGAGTACACTGCAACAACTTATGCGTTAGATAACTTACTATAACGAATCATTGCCCCTAGATATTAAAACATCAAAAATATATCAAACATATGCTAATAATTAAATATACTCTATGTATGATAATATAACAATTAAAATACTGGTACTATTAATTTTAAGTCAAAATAAATAATATAATATAATATAATAACAATTATAAATAAAAATATAATAAATAAAACAAAATAAAATATATTATAATTAAAAGAAATTAATAAAAAAACGTCACTAATAATAATAATTATAATATAAAATTAATATAAATGAGGGTATATACATTGGTTTTATTGTTTTTATTGTTTTTTATGGATTTCTATATTAACTATACTGAATAAAAAGTAATAAAAAAATTTCTAATAAAATAGAAAAGCATATAGGACTATATACAGCCTAATTAATATTAATAATAATTAATATTAATAATAAAAATAAAATTTGGAGAAATAATAATTAGTAAACACAGTAAATAAATTCAATTTAAAAAAAAAAAAAATTATAACATCAAAAAAAGTTAGCAATAATTACACACTAATAACTTTTAATTATTTTTTCTTTGAGTTAGAAAATTGTTATTAAGATATTAAAGTAAATAAACATTCTTAGGGATTAGTTACAAAGTTATATTTGGGAAGTAGGAATTCTTCAAACAGTTTATCTTTCCCATACTTTTTATACATAACAAAATATCAGTACATATTTACCATTTGTAATTATTTATAATTTCAAATTACTGATTTAAAAAACATTGTGTTAATAGTATTGAAGAATTTTTTTTACCCATATTTTTTTTTGAATTACTGTACAGGACCCACCACGGCCCACGGAGAAGCAGCCACGCTGGGTTGAATAATCAACTCCATGGGTGGGTTTGGCTTATACATATTTTAGATGTTTGTTCTTGAATCAAAAAACCCTCCATTTGTGACTTTGTTCTTTCTTGTCTTATAAGACCCCTACCTGTGTCCTTGTCCATAGAAGAGAATCAGAACTCTTTCTAGTCATACACATTTTGGTCAAAAGTTAGAATATAACATACCCCCCCCCCCTTCCCTTTTACATCATGCCGGAGCTGGATAGTTATAGCTTGTATAATACGCATTCTGAACGCGCATTATATTATAATTCAAGCAAGATAAACACTAGTCATTCAAGTTATCAGCTTTCAAGAGTATATAGTTTTAATTTTAGTGGATAATGATAATTCAAAAATAATGAATTAATATATTTGCAAATTACAATTCCTTACCAATTTACCAGCTAGCGCTAACTACTGTTCAAAATTATTCATGTTGATGTTTATTTAAATAAGCATTTGTTGTTAATAAATATAAAAAATATTTTTCACTTAAACAAGTAATTTGAAGTTATTAAAAATATATAGATATATAAATATAACACTATAACTACATAATAATATATTTACTAAACTTTAATAACTATAACAACAAAAAAAATAATAACTAAATATATATATATATAAAATATAATCACAAATAATATATATAACACTATAAATAAAAAATAAAATAATATAAATAACTGAAATAAGCGCATCACCATGACTCACATTGACTGTAAAAGTGTGTGGCTAGTGTTTATTAGAGTATTCTAATGAGCTCATCTGGACCAAGGTCTTCAGTCACATGTCGGCAACCAGCAGGGTATATAATTGAGAGGTTGTCTCCTCTTGCCATTTCCTACGAAAAGATATAGAAACATAATTAAAATACTCTCCCTCAACATTAACATAAATATCAGGGCTGCGGAGATTAAGCCCCCAAAAAAAATAAAAAGAAAACAAAAGAAAAAAAAAAATTTAACTTTTTATTTTAAAATAAAGGGATCCGGATCCCGGAGAGAAGAAAATTTTAGAAATTAACCCATTTAGAAGTTGGTAGTTAAGGGCAAAAAAATTTACACTACTCAAAATCAGATCTGCTACAATGTATATATAAAACTACTTTCTGACTGATAAACATGGTAGATCATATGGTAACTTTTGTGAATCTAAGAATAAAGTTAAACAACTGTATTACTCCTAAACCGCTTAAAATACTAAAACAATTTTCACTCAGAATTCACTAAACAGTAGA
This sequence comes from Trachelipus rathkii, assembly GCA_015478945.1. NCBI lineage: Eukaryota > Metazoa > Arthropoda > Malacostraca > Isopoda > Trachelipodidae > Trachelipus > Trachelipus rathkii. The sequence goes on from JABUQX010036781.1 coordinate 9,467, forward strand.
AAGGGATTTCACTTGTCAACATTTTGATCAATTTATTTTTTAGCACATAACAGTAGTACTAGATGGCATATTTGACGTCTTGTGATGACGATAGTATTAGTTTTATTAACCAAAAATTTAAATCAGCGTGTTTCAAATTTCAAAATAAAACGCAACGCAAATGTGCAAAAATAAAAAAAAAAAAAAAAATCATGTTAAAAATGGATTACTGAAAATTAGTATTCTCAAAAATTAAATTTGTCCTTATGTTAAATGTAGCCAAAACACCAAATACATTAGTTATATAATGAATTATGCTTAAAAAATGGTATAATAAGGTAGCTTTAAAATGATGAGGCCTATTTTGATCATTATAGAAAATGAGTATACTGAGGGTGTTACCATATATGATTCCAATTTGACAACTCAGTTTGTACCTCTGTTTTTTATTTGTTAAATGAAAAAATTCAGAAAAACAATTTTAAAAAAAGAATATTGTATGAATAGATTTTCATCCAAATCTGGGTCAGAGTGGTTAAAGGCTTGTGTTGATCAGTGGACAGTGTCTAAATATGGGGCCCATATAAATTTATTAAAAGCTTCAAAAATAACATCTTTCTTATAGTACCGTAAGGCAAAATTTATCTGTTGACTTCTGATGTTCTGTGACATTCTGCCTTCATTATCATTGGATGTTGACACATACTAACTACATATAATATATAATAATACTTATCAGTTTTATTGCCACCAGAATATTGTAATTTGATAAAGCTAATGTCCGTATGGTCTAGCGCTTAAGTATTACAGGTTATTCCTATAATTCGCTGTATATAATACATACACATTATTCTGATATAGTTGATTTTTTAGATATTCAATTTATGTAATCTCGAAAAAACTATTATCTTATTACTCTAGTATTATTTTGTAATAATATTAGTTATTTTAAATATTGGTTTGTGACATAGTATTCTTAGTTCTCTATTCTTGTACATAAATATCGTCACTAATATGTGAATTGGAATTGGGTAAGGGGAAGTAAGGAAGCTGCCGGATAGCAGAACTTGTTAACGCATTAAACCTAGTAGTTATGGAATGTGATATCAATGATCAAAGGTTGTGTACATGCAGAATCTTCAGTTTTCTGTTAATATTTTTGGAATATTAGAAGGGAATTAATGATGCATATTTTTGGTTATTGATCTGGGATATAGTATCGCACAAACGCGTCCACTTGAATTTAGTGTGCGACGTACACATATTTCAGCCATACACTCATGACATTGTTAGCGATTAGTAACTGTATTTATGTTTCATTAGCATGTGTGTTTCTATTGGTGCATCACTCATTCCAGTGTTTATAGTGTATCTTAGATCATCATCTTATTCTGGGCATGTAAATACATTTGTTGAAAATAGTGCAATGAAATTTAAGTACTGATAAAGAGACAAATGTTAACATCACACATTTGAAAGCTGTTATACTCTCTGAAACTAAAGAAATAGTGAAGGAAATGGAAAGTAAAAAAGAATATAGTTGAATATTTGTAAGTTTATTATAAAGATTTCATAACATATGACCAAAGTTTGATGAGTTACAAGCGTTAGTAGAGTGTAGTTAAGTTTAAGTCAGTTTTAAGGGGACACGCGCCGTAAAGCAACACTAAATGTATTATTTTGAGGATAAATTTATAGTACCATTCTGAAAAGAGAAAGTATTTCTGTAACAAATATTTGTTTTGATGAACATATGCAATTTTAGAATTTGTGTATATTCATCAAATATTTCATGAATCATATTTTTCATCAGCAATTATTTACATTTTAGGTTAAATGGTTGGTATATTAAATATATGTATGAGTGAATGGGGATGAAAATTAATATATTATGTGTGGTGTGTGAAGTAAGTAAAGAATATCAAAAGATTTATTGCAAGCGGAATTTCACGAAAATACTTGCCATTATACACATGGGTTTTATGAAATATAATTCACAAATTAAATCATCAAATATATTTAGAAAAATTATTTTTTATTATTTTATTTTTTTTATTTTTTGCTAAATCTCCAACTTTTTATTCTTCATAAAATTTAAAAGTTATTAAGAAATACTAATCCAAAGTTTATTATATTTGCATGAATCATCCATCAAAATGTAGTTCAATGTAAATACAAAATTGACACAAAAAAGAAAAGATATAACAAATGGCGTTTGGATTTTTTTCCTATCTTTTGTACGAAATAGCAGCTCAATAGATAAAAAAAAAGTTTTTTCAGTAAAAATAGTCAAAAAATAGCATGACGCCGTGGCAAAAACCGTTGGATATACACACACAAAAATTAATATATAATCCTCGAAAAAAATGCTGTATATCATCGTCAAGTCTTCTTTAAACAAGTTGTAAAACAAAATTTAATTCTAGTCCTGATTAAGAGTAACCATAAAAGTATTATATGCACATACGAATTTATTGAATTTTAATCTTTTTTTATCTTTTTTTTATTGTTAGCACATAAAAGAATATGTAAATAACTTTTTTATAAACGATATATACATAATAATCCGATTAATATGAAACTTTCATGAATCATCGGTAATCAATTTGATTTATTTAATGTTGTTGTAGTTATAATGATAAATATTATTATGATAAATACCAAAATGCTTTTGCTGCGTGAGAAAAAAAACAAATTTTGCGCCAACTTAAAATAAAAAAACCATGAGAAAACTTAATTATTTATCTTATTTATAAAGTGTATTAGGATTTGAATTATAGCAGAGACATTATAATTGGGGAGATGCAAGACATTTTTTTGTTATGTAATGTCTCTTTTGATGGTTCCAACAGATCTAATGTTGCTGCACATGGGAAACATTTCACAGCTTCAAATACAGTAATTTATAAGTGACCTCAGGATGAAAAATCATGTCGAGATAACCAAATAATTAATAAATAAAATAAACATACTGTATAACAATTCACAAATCTAAATAATGTAGACGGTAACCTAGCTGTTGAAAGTCTCAAATGCAATCGAGTAACAGATTCAAAATAAAGTTCAAACACAATGCAACAATTTTTTTTTTTTTTTAGCTACTAAAAAAAATTCATGATAATTTTATTTTTTGTTCAAATACGAAACTTTCAGATCATATACTACTAGGCAAGATGTTTAGATAAATGTTTGTAAACTCAAGGTGTTTGCCGCTGTGTATGGGAAACTTTTGAAAATTTAGAAATTTTTCCATAAAAGCATTATTCATTGTTGGGTCAAAATATTAAAAACACACTAATAACATACACCACACTACCAAACAGTTTATTTAAACAAAAAAAACCCACTTTATGTATAATTTCAAATCAGAATACCACCGGTTTATCCTCTAATACTCGTCATAACCATCAAAAAGAGTTAGAATGTTATACGTGTAAAATGCTAATATACATAAAAATGTTATCGTGATTTTTCATTTATGACTTACCAAAATTGAATACCCCCGTTATATTGTGAATAAAATATTTTTTGCATGTTGAAAATAACAGACCATTCGAAAGAGTAAACATTACAATTCTAGTTCACTAGAAAGTGTTAAAATCTAAAAATCATAGAATTGATGATTACTACCTTCAAAAGTTAGGAACCCTTATGTGCAAAGTCCCCATAAGGGAAAATCATGCAGTAAGATGTAATATGGAATTTTACCCTTTACTAGAAGACATAGAAACCTCTGAGGCAAGTAGTAGTAGTCGAAATATGGCTACATCAAGGAAGCTAATTGAAATATTAATGGTTGATAACTCCCAAATAAGAAATATGAACAGAAACTTTTTCATCAAAATAAATGGAGAAGTTGACTTGTAACATGTTTTAACACAATTAAAGGAAAGCAGGAGGGAAAGTGAGATATCTGGAATGTTATTTAAGAGTTGATGTGGATAAAAGCGGATCTTATGGGTCTAACAAAGATGAATAATTCCTTACAAAACTTTTGAAAATTAAAGGTATCCAGTTTTTAGATTTTTTAAAACAAGAATATAGAAACAGAAGTCACATGGACTTATCAAGGCAATTCCAATCATAAAGTCGTAATGAAGATTTGCTTTAAATGTTTAGATTTAAATTTTCATCTTGTAAATAATTAACATATGACATGAAATTTATTAAGCTCAAATTACAAATATGTCAACTAAGCTAATATGCAAACCAAGTCACCAATACATTAAAGGATTTTCAAAATTTCCCAAAATAAAATTCAAAATGAATCCAGATACTAGATTTGACATTGATTGTCATAAATACACTACACATTCAAACATGGCCTTTAAAAGCAGTCAATCATACTATACCTTGATCATTCATACTGATCAAATTCCTTAAAAGTTAAAAGAACAATTATTAATATCATGTGATAAACCATTTCAAAAATTTATAAAACAGAACTATTATGATACCTTGGCTAGTACCGGTATGTCTCATAATTGTTTTGCATTTATAAATTGCATATTAGACAACTTTTTGAGTCAGGTAGTCCAAGAACCTACAAGATGTACAACACTTTTAGATTTTGTATTAACAAATGATAATAGAATAGCGGGCGATGTTAGAGTTGGGGAGAATTTAGGGACTAGTGACCATAATATAATTAAATTTGACATGAATGTGTTATCTGGGCCCAAATTGCAAGTTAATAAGGAAAATAATGTAGATTTTAGAAACCGTGATTATAGAAAATTTCAGGCTATGGTGGTTGTACTAAACAAATTCTAACTAATATTCAGTCAGTATGCTTTAGAGATAAGACTCATTGGTGTGGTAAAAAAAAAAATCTAGTTGGTGGAGTTGGAAGATAAGAGAAACGATCAGTGAAAGGCAAAACTGCTTTCAAAGGTTTAATGGAAGAACATGAGAGGTGGATTTAGAAAATTATAAGAAAGTTTGAAATGAACTTAATAAGAAAGTTAAAGAGAATGGTAGAAATTTAATTAGCAAGGAATTGCAATAAGGGCCTGAAGGAGTTTATAGCATTTATAAATTTTAAAGTAATAGGACAATTAGCTAACATTTTTTTCAATGCCTGTTTTGCTTTAGTATTTACTAAAGAAAGATTAAATATTAGTTTAAAGACTAATCGCTCTGGTATACATGTAATAAATAGGCTTAAAGCATTTCAAATTGAAATGAATGAAATTAATTCTTTACAGGAAAATATTGACCAAATCAAAGTTGTAAGACCTGATGTTATATGTGGTAGAATTCTAAAGGAGGGTAGTAGTAGCATAGAAAAGGCACTGTATTTGATTTTAAATGTTCAAAAACATTTATTGAGGTACCAGAGACTAGAAAACATCATATATTGTGCTTATTCATAAGAAAGGAAGATTATAGAAATTATAGGCCAGTTAACTTAACATCTCTGGTGCACAAGTTTTGGAAAAGTTACTGAAAAGTCACATAGAGAAACATATAGATGATAAGATACATCCTATATGACTCCAGCATAGTTTCAGAAAGGGTAGATCATGTCAGGCGACCCTTTAAAATTTATGGAATACATTACTTGCTGTGTTGACCAGGGAGACCCGGTTATTATATATTTAGACTTCAGCAAAACCTTTGATAAGGCGCCTCATGTAAGGCTGAAGCAATTAATCCCAATGTGGTATAGGTGGAGTGGTACATGGTTGGATTAATGAGTGATTGAAGAATTAAAGTGTGTACTCCAGTACTCCTGAATCTGAATGGCAATAAGTCATCATGGAAATAAGTAATCATGGGAAAGGGTGAAGAGTGGTGTCCCACATACTAATATTATATATACTATATACGAATATACATTAATATATATATATTATACAATATACCGAATATATACTACTACCTATACCATAATATATATATATATCTATTATACTAAAAAATATGGAAAGACTAAATTATATAATAGATATATAATATATATATATATATATATATATATATATATAATTAAGAGCAGGGATTTAAGTATATTGTTTCTAAGTTTACAAATTATATCAAAGTTGCTTCCTCTGTCAAGAATAATAATGGGTGTATAAAGATTCAAAAAATTTTGATAGACTTCTTGGATGGGTAGATAAGTAGCAAATTTATTTTAACAGTAAAAAGTGTAAAATTTTTCATGTAAGTCAATCAAATGAAATATTTAACTACATGAATAGAGATTGCCTCGAGTCTGTAGACCAAGAAAAAAAATTAGGTGTGATTATTTAACAGTAATATGAAAGTGGCTAATCAGTGTTTGGAAGCAAGAAATGAGCTAATAAGATGTATGGAATAATAAACAACAATGTCATTTACAAGAGCAAGGAGGGTATAATAGTAATACTAAGCCAGTATAAAGTACTGTGCACAAGTTTAAACCACTTATTTAAGAAAAAACATAAGATATGCTGGAGAGAGCACAACATAGATGATTTTCTGGCTTTGAAGAGAGGCCGAGGGAATGTTTTTTTTTTTTAAAAGGGGTTCTTAGAGAGGATGTGATAAAATTCTACACAATATTTACATCTCTCAATAATACTAAGATCAATAAATTCTTTATAGTGGATCACAAAAAGGAGACCAGGATACATAATAAGAAAATAAAAAGAAGGTTTATTCAGTAATAGGGTTGTTAATTTTTGTATGACACCCATACCATCCATATACCTATTCAATCCTCTTAATGCAACAAGTGAGTCACAGTCAACAATTTCCTGATAGTTTGCCACAGGAAGTTGTTGATTGTGACACACTTGTAGCATTTAAGAGAGGATTGAATAGGTGTATATATGGATGGTATGGGTATCATATAGTCTATCATGGCTAAGCCTAATTGGTGGATTTTGTTAGTTATTAAAGTTAACATGCTATAAAGATGAAAATAGTTATGAAACACTTGTAAAATATAATTAGTATTTACTTTAGCCACAGTTTTTGCTTTTGTGTTATATATATATATATATATATATATTTATATCCATATACAATATAAAAATATATTCAACCATAAAATAATATATAATAAAATATATAATACACATTTAATGTATGCACTAAGTTATACATTATCTAGACCTTTTACAATGTGCTAAATAATATAAAATTCATTATCCACAGTACTATATGTAGACTAATATAAATTATATACTACTATATATATATATAATATTATATAACTATATATATATACATAATTTATTTTGTCTTATATATAATACATATGATTCAGTACTTAAAGTATCCTGAGCCAACCAAAATATAATATAAACAATATTATACTATATATATAAACCCCGATTATTATTATTGTGCTACTAAAAATATAATATTAAATATAAATAAATAATAGTATAAATAGTGTAAAAAAATAGGTTAATATATATTAATATTAACTTATATACTACTATATATAATATATATATATATATATATAATTAGCTTTTACTATGTGAAGATATTTACAAACCTTAGTGTGCAGTGTGTCTGCTTTGTATTTTAGTTCATACAATGTGTAGTTGTTGGTGTAGGTTTTGCAGGTTGCTGTGCACAGGTTACGAAAATTACTACTTTAGTTTGACTGGGACAGTCTCTATATAGAAAATTCTTTTCAGAATCATGAACTGTATATTGCAATGATGAGAGTGAAACAGCATGTTATACTAAGGAAGTATGATCATAATGGGTGATATCAATTCTCCTGATATCGACTGTAGAACTTTTGTTGATTCTGTTAAGACTAGTTAATTATTCACCTACTAAACAACAAATAAATTTTTAAACCAGGTAAATGATGAGAAAACAAGATCTATTACATTATTTGATTTGATGTGCAAATGAAGATTATTTGACTAGTAATATTAAAATGGAGGAAAACTTTGGTAACACTAATAATATACAAAGGTTTAATTAAATTTTATTTTATTTTTAAAGTCCACTTATGGGCAGAGCCTTAATCGAGGATGGGGTATAAAATTGACAAAAATAAAAATCTCAAGGCAAATTTTGCAGCAACCATAGATACAAGCTCAAATTCAACAAGAAACAGATGGAATAGAATTCTACAGAACAGAAGTGGCTGGAAAGTAAGAAGCAAAGCATGAAAGCAAAGCAAGCTTGGAGTTCCCAATGTCCATACAAATTCATGTACAGATACTGCACCGCTTGTGCAATGAAGGTGAGGGAGTCATAAAGGTGGTGGCCACTAAGTTACCTATAGAAATGAGAGGAAGTACCAATGTCACAAAGATAGTATGTCAAGTGAAAAGTACAGAACAGGTTATAATCTTTTTGGGATTTGACTTTACCATATCCAAAAGATAGGTGATATCTCAAAGGATATCACACTGGACTCCCTATTGTCCCTAAAGGCAGAAGACTTTAAATCTGTGAAATAGGAAAGTATATCACCAACAGACCTCAAGCAACAAAAATCATAATATCCCCAATATTTCTCAGATTGCCAAAAATAGGGCAACCAATAAAAATATGTTCATGTTATGATATGATATGTTATGATAAAGTCTTTTTGAAGAATTAAAGCATTTGATTAGTTTCGCTCACAAAGTTGAATCATTGCAAACAAAGGACAATGAAGTTTATTTATGTCTAGCCCAGCACTTCCCAAATGGGGCTCCACAGGAAAAAAAAATTCTATGCAATGAAAGTTCAAAAAAAATCTTTAAAATATTTTGGTCAGGTCCCTTATACTGCACAGTTTTTGTACTAAATTAAAACTCTGTGTAGTGAAACAACTTTACTTTTATTGTTTCAAGATATATATATATATATATATATTTGAGATATATATATATATAGACTATATATATATATATATATAATATATATATAAATATATATATGCTATACTCTCTTTCTCTATAACTATACTATAATCATATATATATATTTTAAAATCTTTAGACAAATCTTTTTAAGAATCAGAACATTCAACAGACCTACTTGTGCATTGCTGTAACAGCACATACACAATAATTGGAGTTGACAACTTAAAAGTGTGACATGGCACTATTCTATGGACTTGCATTAGCTTGCATGCAATTCTACGTCATTCATAAATTTTTATCTTTTCAATATTCCCTTCATTCATAAATTTTTGTATTTTCAATATTCCTTACAAGTACTTTTGCACAATTTTGAAAAACTGCTCAAATTTTTTAATCTATGCATTTATTCATTCACTTTGTAAAAAAGTAACTCTACATGCAAATTTTAAATTACCATGAATTTAGACATTTGGTTAAAAAGAACTTTGAAGAAAACTTAAATCATTGAGCATTTATAAAAACTGGAAAAAAGATACCATGAAAAATCTAAGATAATACATATGTAGTGGTTGAACCTCCTATTATTACATAATTTCCTTATAAAAGGTGAAATTCAAATCATGAACCACCAAATTTTAAAAACAAACCAAGAAACAAAAATATAACTGCTATTTTTCATTTGGACTCAAGTTATGGAAATGGGCACAGTCACTGGTGAGTATTTTTAACTGTATCCGTAATTTCCCCAACACAGGGTAGGTTGACGGAAATGTGCTAATGTTTGCAGTGTTGGTGCCAAAGCAATAGTTGGAAAAGTGACAGATGCTCACAATAAAATCTGGGGCAAAAAACTGCCCATTTGCCACTGTTCTTCACAGACATGCACTACTAAAAAGATTTTCAATAATACTTAAATCTGTACCAGAGATAAGCGTCACAAATTATTGATCTAATTAAAAGTTAATTATTATGGTCACAATTTTTTAAAATTACATGTGAAGATATTACTATTTATATTATAATTCTAAAAGTTTGGTTTAGAGACGTTTTTTATTTTTCCCACTAGAAATTCAAAATTTGAATGTAATTAAATGAGAACTTGAAAAAGAAATGACATAGGTATAAACGATTAAAATGCATTTATGATGTTTTTTGCATAGAATTATAATTTAATAAAAAAAAAATAAGTAGAAATTGACTCGGTTCTATTATTTTCTAAAAGTTTATTTTCTCTATGATGTCGTTAGCATATCTTAATGAAATTTTATGGCCACAGAAATAAAATATTTTCATTTATTGTTGTCAATTTTCATACTACCTTGAAATAAAAGTTTAATTCTTGAATGCCAAAAAATGAAGTAAAATTCTTAAAATCCAATAATATCTGATTGTCAGGCAACAAAATTTGGAAAGTTTAAATGCTTGGTATTTTATAAAAACTTAACAGATTGACTTTTTTTTATTAAAAAATCATACTTAGATAAAGCATATAATGAATTTTCAGTTATTAAAATACTTTAGTTTACAAGAAATTGGGTATTAAATTTAAGTGTCAGTAACATTCCAAAATTATTAAGAAAATCTAATTACAAGCATTTTTTCTCAGAAAATGTATGGATAATTTAAGGTAGGCCCTATATATATATGAGATTCTTATTTACTGCAAACAAGAAGTTAAATTTGAGAAACAAAAATTTCAAAATTCACCTTAATATTGAAAAAATCCACTGAAAGGCCAAATTTTTAAGAAATATTGGAAATTTTTGACCTTTTCAATTTTTCTTTTATTTAAATAAAAAAAAAAAAAAAAAAAAAAATAAATCTTTATCCAACATTTATGACTGGTTACTTTTTAAAATTAAGAAAAAATTTAGGTTAGGTAAAATAAATTTTACAAACTTTTCAGCTTGTTAATACTTCTTTTTCATTAATTCAAAGTAGAATTATCTTAAACTGGATATGAGAGTGTAGAAATGGTCAAAACCATGAAATAAATTTAGTATTATAAACTTTGACCTTACAAGGCTAAAACACTATAAAACCTAATCTTTCTTCGGTATGCCATACTGCTTTTGAGAGGTCACCCGCTACCTCCCCCAGCCTGATCCACATATCTCTCTCAAGGATAAAATCCTGAGTTGTGTGTATATTGTGTCTTTGTTAGTGATAATGTTGGGGAATAAAGTATTTTGCATTTTTCTCATAAATGTCTCAAGAATCCATAATCCACTCTTTAGAATCCAAGAAAATACTAAATGATAATATCTGATCAGAAAAAGTAGTTTATGTTAGTTAATAAGGGAAGTACCGTACTGTACATGCAATCAACTAGCCTACCTAGAATTGAAATAAAATAAAGTTACTCAAGGTTTTATTTCTTATCTACAGAAATTTCTGTGGATGGACAGAAAAATTCTTTAAGGTTAAGAATATCCAGAACATTGGTGACGCTGAATATTGCCTATTTCAAATGTGCTGTTCAGGGTTGGTGGAGCACCAGAATTTTGCCCAGCGCACCAAACCATAAACCAAAAGTCATTTTAATCACACTGCGCTGCACCTTTATAATTTTAAAATCACACTGCACAGGGACACCAGAATTATGCTGCACAGCACTGCACCCAATGCATCAGGAAACTCTAGTACTGATGATACTCTACTACCTTTTAAAGAATGTTTACTTAACAATGAAAATGGAAATCAAGATGTTGTGTAGAAATTTCAAAGAAAGTGAAAATGTAAATAGTATCAAAGGAAAACCAGCATCTTACTCCTGAATAGGAAACGTTCAATGATTCTAACCTGGTAAAATCTTGTTACAAATGACCACAAAATACCAATAAATATTGATTTCCCTTAATGTAATATATTTTGCTTGACTGGTATGTTTTACATGTTACTTAGATACTTTGCTGCTGCATTTTATTGGTTTCTGTTTTTTACCTCAATGATGATGGAGCAGATAGGAGGAAAAGGTACACACTATGTAAATAACTATAAGAAAAAATCTTATCTTAAAAATATTAAATTTCTTATCATAATAAATATAACAGGTCATTTAAATTTCATTTTTCCTTGACCTTTATTCTACAGAATAAACAAAAAATCCCTTGCATTTCAAACCAAAATTGAAAAAGGAAGATGCCGAGATATTGTGCCACCAGAGCAGGCAGAGTCCATAGATTTGTCAGAATGAGTGTATTGAAGTTACTTTTGTTGTCTGTTAGGTCCGAGCAGTTTAGTAGGAGGTATCTTGTGTCATCATTTGTCAGAGAGGGAGCATTGTAAAAGCTAAATTTATATTCCTGAAAGGAGGGATACTGCCCAGAGCGAAGACTGGATGGCATTACTCTGACAGTCCAAAGTTTGCTCTCTGGGAGATATTTTGGGTAGAAGCACTTAGAGTATGGTGGTGTGTTTAGATATTTGGAGATTGCTGTTTGTGTTTTTACTGAATGTGGATGTGTTTGATAAAATAGGAGTGTCTGGGGATGAATGGGTGGGGGGGGGGGGGAATGTATTATACCCATATGTGTAAGAATAGTATATAGCTGGTGTAATTTTTTTTCCTCTTGGTGCAGGGGGTTGTCGTAATGTTCAGGGGTTGTCGTAATGTTCAGTGTATGGGGTAGTCTGTTGAAAGTAATCTGCTCTAAAATTAGGAGCCTTTCATGTCAAGATAAGAATTTTTGGTTTGGTTTGTAAGTAGTGGATGGGTATGGAAATGAGGCAGCCTGTTATTATTCTGAGAGCTTTATTTTGAATGACTTCTAGTTTTTGAATGTTGGGCTGTGATATCGTGGGTGCCCAGGCAGATGATACATAGTTTAAGATGGGACAGAAATATTGGCTGTATACTATTGTGAGTGACTCTTTTTTGCTAAGGTCAAAACATTAATTTATGAATGGTACTAAAGGTACTGTTTTTGTGAAGAGAGAGAGAGAGAGAGAGAGAGAGAGATGAGAATTTTTGAGAGAGAGAGAGAGGAGAGGAGAGAGAGAGAGAGTTTGAGAGAGAGAGAGAGGAGAGAGAGAGAGAGAGAGAGAGAGAGAGAGAGAGAGGAGAGAGAGAGAGAGAGAGAGAGAGAGAGAGAGAGAAGAGAGAGAGAGAGAGAGAGAGAGAGAGAGAGAGAGAGAGAGAAGAGAAGGAGAGAGAGAGAGAGAGAGGAAGAGAGAGAGAGAAGAGAAAGAGAGAGAGAGAGAGAGAGAGAGAGAGAGAGAGAGAGAGAGAGAGAGAGAGAGAGAGAGAGAGAGAGAGAGAGAGAGAGAGAGAGAGAGAGAGAGAGAGAGAGAGAGAGAGAGAGAGAGAAAGAGAGAAAGAGAGAGAGAGAGAGAGAGAGAGAGAGAGAGAGAGAGAGAGAGAGAGAGAGAGCTGTAAATGGAGAAACTTTGATATTTTTTACATTATAATTTCAAGAGCTCTCAACTTTCAGTACTGAATTCCATTTTTGATATTAGACTAAGATAAATAGATTAATTAATTTTCTATGGAATATCTCTAAATATATAAAATGTAATATATTTATAATTCTGAAAAGCATTTTAAAAGGAAATTAAAATATTTATCTTAAGAAAATAGGAAGGTATCTCATCCACTTTCTCTATAATTATGACATCTTAAAATATAAGCAAGGTAGATTACTATATTGAATAATCACAAAATAACTGATAAAGATTAATTATTAAAATGGCTGATAAGGATGATTGCTAATTACTTAATGATTAATCAGTGCAACTTTAGTCAGGGGGTATGGAGGTAGAGCCCTCAGAGATATAGGTTTATATGCCATATATTCGAATGCATGGAATATTTTTATTCATATAATGATTTTCGATTTATTGAATATAGATTATATCTGAATCTATGGCATATAAACATTTTGTCTATAGAGGGCTTCTCTCTCGTATTCTCTAACTCATTAGTATAAAATTTATTCTATATCAATAATTATCAAATATTAATATATTGAATATCAATTTTCTTAATTGTGTAAATATTTTTTATATATTATTTAATTTTCTTAAATATTTATGATAAAGTGGTATTCTGCACTTTATTAGACTTTTCTTGATACAATTATTATGTTTACATAATTTCTATTAAGTAAAAAATATATCTATTACACTGACTAAATAAGTAGCTTTGCGGGATTTCTATTGATTATATTTTCCAATATAGAACTCATTCATTTTCAAACAAAACACTTTCATAAAGTTTCTACAGGTTTTAAATCCTATAATTTAATTTTTAATACATTTTCAGTGTTCTATTTTATTGAATTTACTTTTCCCCTCATCTAGTTTTTATTTTCAAGTTATGCTTATAGAATAGAATTTAAATTCAATATATTTAAAATTATTTTTGGTAATAGTCGAGATTAGATAGCTAGATGAAATATCAATATTTTATTTCTGATAATTATTTTTTACATATCTTTCATCCCCATGTAAGAGGACTAAAAAAGCACTGTTAAATTTTATATTTCATATATATATATATATATATATATATATATATATATATATATATATATATATATATATATATATATATATATATATTATATATATATATATATATATATATATATATATATTTATTCTATTTTTTTTTTTTAAATTCAGTTTAAGACCCATTAGTTTAGGTTATAGTAAGTTTTAATAAGTAAACACAGTAAATCTGTATATACTCAACAAAGCATCATAACCTTGCTGATTTGCATGAGAATGTTTTAGACGTGTGTATAAAGTGATTGACAAGCCCTTGGGTGCTTTGTGGATTTGCATGAGCATGTCGTTTAGTGATTGGCTCTGTTGGGTTGACTGGGAAAGTCTTGATAGGCCCATGTGGCTTCTTACTGACTTTTTATTTCTAATGTTCTAATTTTTCTATGGTAAAAAATGAAAATATATATATGAAAACACTGATAATGTCAGAATTGTGACAATTTTTAATTAACATGTGGCAGCATTACTTCATACCCATTCTAAACATCAATTAAGGTACTTTTAAAATTTTTTTTATTTTATTAACTAAACTAATCTCTTCTATTATCTTATTTTAATTAGGATAAAATAAATAGGCTTTTTAACTGGATCTATTGACAGACTTATGTGACTTCTAATTGCCTCTACTTTTCTTATATTCTTGATTAGGCCCTACTAAAAAGTAACATGTATGATAGGCTACCTTAGGTTAGTCTTAATGGGAACTGATGACTGTAGTAGGGTAGACTAATTGTTAGTTGTGTAGCATCTTTTATGTTTTTTAATTAAATTTCAGGCATGAACCGAGGGCTGGGGATTGAATAATATTTGATAAGCAAATGCGGCTTCCTAGGCTACGGTCTTAATTTTCTAATGTTTTGAAAGAATATAATTGTTAATAGAAATCTTACAAGTTTATTTAAATCGCTTTTAATTGTCATAACGGTCCGTCCATATAGACATGAATTTTTATTATATTTGTCTGGCTTTCAATGTTATAATATTCACATTTTCGGCTTATACGCTATATAATTATAATTTTACACAAAAGATGGCTCTCATCATATAACAACGCGTCTTCGTTGGTCATGCTCACCTTTTGTAAATTTTCTTCACATTCACAATTGATACAGTCACTAATTATTTTAACATATAAAATTAAGAGTGCACTAAACTTCAATAGAAGAAAAAGTTATAATTATAATCTATAATCCACATAATTAGGAATCTACATAAGGCCTCAATTTAATATGGCGGGAAATGGGCGAGAATTTTGACAAAATTATCAGTTGTTTTAATACTTTTGCACACTAGATGGCGCTAAAATACCATTACAGAAAATGAAATTTAAGGGTAACCATAATAAATTGATTGCTAATTTTTATAAAGAAGAAATTTTAAATTTATTTTAAGGCGTTTTCCATTTTGCATTTATGCTAACGCTCGATAAGAAATGCTAATCCAGTTTTAGCACGAATTTCGGGCATAATCGACCGATTGTTTACAAAAATATTGATCAGCTGTTCTAATAGAGCACATGCGTTTTGCGAAATAAAACAAAAATAAAAAAATAACAAATGGTTTTTATCACAAATAATTGATCAACTATTGTGATGGAGTTTATCGATTTGGAAGAAATTAAATTTAAAGGTAATTTCATGAATGAAACATTCATCAAATCAACGAACTACTACGCCGCAATCTTAATTGTTTACATTTTTTCGTTAGCATTTTCCTAAAATTCGGTAAGCACGGGACAGAGCAACCTAACAGAATTTAGGAAATTACTAACGTTTCGTTAGCATTTTACTAAAATTGTGCTAAAATTGACATAATCGAACGACTTTTTAGCATTTTCCTAAATTTCGTTAGCAAAAGTGCAAAATCGAAAACGCCTATAGATAAAGCCAGGGCAGCGGAGCCGGCAAATTTTTTCCGGCTCCACCATTTTAAAATTAACTGGCTCCGACTCCGGCTCCGGTTTCTGGCTATCATTCCTTATCCATTTACACTTATAAAATCATTAATTCTGTTACAAAATATTTATGGTATGATTAAATTGAATGTTTGTTAATGACATCTTTATTAACTTGGAATTAAAATCTTAGAAAATATTTTACAGAAAATAAGATTATTAAGAAATACAAAAAAGAATAATTCACTAATTCTTCCTAAATTTTAATATGCTATAATTTCTCTTTGGACGATGAACTTTTAAATTTTATTAATTCTGAAATTTTATTAAAAAATTATTTTTTTAATTTTTTTTTTAAACGAAAAAATTATATTCCAGTTTCACTCTAAAGTTTAAAGTAATTCCTCTTTGAACTATGAGCTGCCTGAACATATGTTATATAATTTTATTCAAAACAGATTTTTTGGTAAAAAAAAAAAAAAAGAAAAAATTAAAAAAAAAACAATTCTAAATCAATTTCTTCCTAAATTTAAAAAATTAATCTCTCTTTGAAATGCCTGAGCATATATAAAATAAATTTATTCAAAACAATTGTTTCTAAAAAATAAAACTTCTTCAATAAAATACTCCTTTAAAGATGCCCTTAGATCCGATTTTATTATCTTTTAAAGCAGGCCCGGACGGGCTCTTTTAGGGGCCCTCGGCTAAAGATTGAAAAGGGGCCCCTTACCGTTGAATTTAGAGGGAATAGATTATTTGAATATAAAATGTTTGAAAATTATTCTTACATGCTTAAAAAAGCACATTTTGTCACTTGGGAAATAGTTGAGGAAAAAGTAAGCTATTTTTGATGTAGTTTACTTTCACAATAAATATTTATATAATTTTTATTTACCGTACCTAAACTAGTTCCCTTCTAGAAAAAAATAAGTATACTTTACTAATTAATTACGAGTGGTCTATTACTTAAAAATGAGATTGAGTAATATTTTTAGTTTTAGGCAACCAAATCACACTGTTGAAGCCATAATAGTCTAAATCCTACTGTAATACCTCAGTAAATATTAAAAAGGGAAACAAATCACATCGGTAATAAAAAACCAAGCATATTGAAAAGAAAAACAATGTCCTCTTAAATTGTGAATTAAATTTGTTAAAATTGTAGAAATATATTTTTATAACCAAAAAAGAAAAATGCTCTAAATACCTTCGGTACAGAGTACAGACACAGCAAACTAAGAAAGGTTATGTGATAGTGGAAAGATTGTTTACTAACCTAACAGCTTTTTGGCCAGTTCTTCACTGGTCCTGGCTACTTCTTCTATACTATCTTTATCCAAGTTATAAAACAAGTCTCTTTCTACATTCATGAGAAATAAAGAAGATTAGACATCAATAAAGATCATGGCTTAAAGTAGATCTAAGTCGATTTTATTAACTATTTTAAGTTTAGAAAATACCCTTCACAGTGACTTGTGTACAAGGTATGGGGCTTATTTTATACAAACTTGTAAGCTCATATAGGGTTGGTAAACAAAATCCAGATTGTAGAGCTCACAAAACAACAAAAAGGCGCATGATAACACCACGAAAACATTGTTTATTTGTTCAGAAAGAAACCATAAAGATTTTCGTCTTCTTTAAATTCAGATTCTACATCGGCAAATTCACAGATTTCTTAGCTATTTTAGATTGTCTTTTTCTTATTATTTTATTTTTTTTTCAGCCTATTGTAAAAACTTTCATACTAATCCTGCAATGTTTTCAGCTCTATCAATAATGACTTCTTTTTCAAACTTTACAAATGTTTAGAAATTAAAAAAAAAAGGACTTCCGTAGGAAAATTATCAATCATTTAACGATTTTATTAAATTTCTTTGGGGCTAATCAGGAACAGTCTTCTAAAATTTCTTTGCTTGTACTAAATCTTTCTTCGATACTTGCCCTAGCACAATCTTAAACACTGAAAAAGACCAATTTATAGTTTTGAGCAGTTGAGATTCCAGGAGTTAGGAGCTTCATCTATTGATTTTTCACCAGGCATTACCTTTTTCTTTCAAGTTCTTTTTTCCGTGAAATCTAATTCTACTTCTACATCAATACTGTTATCTTTTAATTTGCTATTAACTGTACTTGCACAATATTTTGTTTTTGAATACAGAGCCTGAAAGTGTTTATCACTCCTTTTATCTTCTACTTGTTGAAGCAGCTTCTCTACCAAGTTCCAGGCTGTAGAATAGTCAATGTTTTACTTTGTAAATATTTTGAAATGGGAGATATAACAAGAAATAAATCTAATAAAACAATAGACATAAATAGGTTTTTCAAATTTGGACCATTGACTGATTAAATTTCTTGCCATGAATTTAGATTTTCAAATTTGGACTATTGTCTGATTAAATTAATTAAATTAAATAATTTCTCTGCGTTTACACTTTCCTCACTTCTTAAAAATCTCTCATCGATAATTAATAATTGAAGAAAGAGCTTTATGTTTGCTCACCAACTTGTGGCTCCTATTTTTTTGCAACCTGTGCATTTTTCATGTGCAATATTTTATCGGGGTGTGTTCTCTCTCCCATACGCCATTCTTTGTATAAGACGAGCTTAGAAAACCAGCTGATTCTTCACCAATCCAACTAAGTTTTCTGCTTGAGCAACGTTGCTTTGGAGAATCCTTTCTACCAAGTTCAAGCATGTGTCCGAAACTGTGCACTTTATTATTAAATCATCATAATTCCTTTTTGGAACTGAGCTTGTAAGACCGTTAAAACAACCATCTTCATATTGTTTAGCTCCGTCAAAATGACAAGCAATAATATTTAATTGGTGCAATGCCATACTTGGCTAATTCTGATTTTTTAAGCTCGTACAAAGCTAATCCAGATGAATCATCGAGTTAATATTTTTAAAGTCCTTTCATATATCTTTCCTTGGAAGACATAGCAGAAGCAAATCACCAACTGGTCCATAACAGCTACATTTTGAGTGCGTACTATCTACCATCACGCTGAATATTATGCTATCATGAAGGTCTTTCAAAATGATATCACGGAACATCGAACCAATTATTTAAATAGCTTGTTGATAAAGGGTTTTTGACAAAAAATGTCAACAAGAGCCTCGTCCAGTCGGTTTTTTAGTTAAATTTCCAGTGGCTTTTCTTTTGTCATTATTTTTCAGTCTGTGCCTTTTTTGCTGTCTTTAATACACTTTCTGACATGATTTTGTAAAATCACATAATAATTTGCAACCAACATGACCAGTTCGAGAAAATTATCATGATTATCTGTAGAGTCAAGCGTATAAGCCCCTTCTGCTTTATCCCCTCTGTATCCAATGCATTGTTTCCAGAAACAAAAACTATAACAATTAAACGTTGAACAACCAAACTTCTGGTGTGGACTTCTCTCTCTCGCTTGTTGGTTTGGTTAATAGTCAGAAGAGATGAAATATCATGACCTTTTTGGCTTTGAAAAGCCACCTTTGCTGCGAGTTGACGATAACGAGAGTCTTCGTGAATTTCAACAGATTTATAAATATGCTTAGGAGAAGAGTCATTCCGGTAATAAATGTAGAATCTCTAATATCTTTACCACCAAAGGCCATACAGCTGGAGCAGTACACTCTGTTGAGCCGAATCGAATATGATAACCATTTCCTGTGTGAATTTTATTAAAATTCGGTAAATGTCGGGGTAATAAAGTTTTGAAGGGTCAAATTGCAATTTTAGCTATTTTTCTTTCACTAACTTGAATAGGGTTCCTTCATTCATAAAAGCTTTTTTAATTTCAATTGGGTCATTTCGTTTGGGCCAAATGAAACATCCAAGCTGTTGCGTACCAGCATTCTGAGCAGCATCAGGCGTTCACATTGTGGTTTTCTTTATCATCATTTTCTGTGTTCAGAACTAGTATTAGTTCTTGATGAATCACTGCGAGAGAAGCCGAAGGTTACTGATGGACAATCTAAAAGTGGCTGATTGGGCAAGGCAGACCTAGTTTCTCCCTCTCATATCACAAGGACGAAGTGCCAGGAGTAGACTCAATTAAAGGAGTTGAAATTCGATCTTCAGTTTCTGAAAATAAATGTAATCACTGTAGCTGCGATTTTAAAATTATATTGTAATTTTTTTTTTAAATTAACACATGTAAAATGGACGGCAAGCATGCCGAAAGCGAAAGCGTGAGAGACAAAAAAAAAAGTTTGGAACTTTATATATATATATATATATATATAGTATATATAATATTTATATATATATATTATATATAATAATATATTATATATTATTAGTATATTATATATATATATATATATTTATAAATATATATATATATATATATAATAATATATATATATATATAAATACATAGGTGGGCACGATAACGAAAAAATGTTATCGCGATAACGATAAATCGATAACGAAAACCTTATCATCTATAACCGATATCCGATAACCGTGATAAAAATATCGCGATAAGGCGATAACCGATAAAATCGCATTAAATCCAAATTTTTAATGTATTTTATTTCTGTTATAATAAAATGCTAAAAAAAAAAACACCACTTTGGTTTATTAAGAAAATGTAAAAATAAATTTATTTCAATTCTTCTTTTCCCTATTTTATAGATTATCAATATAAAATTTTCAGTTTTCTTTACCGACAAGTACGCAGAAAATATGGAAATTGTTCCTACTTGCTTTATATAACTTTGGATATCTTTAATGATTCTTTATTAAATAAATTTATTTTTTTCCCTTTGCTTCTCAGTGTTTTTTTATAATAAAATTTTTATTTTCTAATTTATGGCTCTTGATGTTTATGGATTCTATTACTCTATGTAAAAAAGCCAAAGTAAAGGGTTAATAAAAGGATGAAATGAAATCAAAGAATTAGTTAATTATAATTTATTCAATATAAAAATATAAAGTACTTAGGTTTCTGGCCTTCTGCAGCATTTGTATTTTCCCCTTCATAAACATGGAGCATATTTTAAAGTTTTCATCTGACAGAGAATTCTCTTGGCTCTGTAGATATCTGTGCCAAGGAAGAACAAATCGCTTCCACCGGCAGCGCTATACGGCATTGGCATTATTACCTTATAAAGAGACTCAATGAGCACCCTTCTCATTGTTAAAAGCTTAGTCTGACAGGCTGTCTGTCAATTTCGCCTGCAGGCACTTATCTCTACAATGATGGAGAAGTTTTACTCTTGATTGTTATTTTGATGACGTGTGCACCTTGAGTTAGATCAGGTGTAATCATCCAGTATCAACAAGACATGCTGAGAGAGTCCTTATCTTCCATGTCCTCTCCGTCGCTGCTGCTGGTACTGTTGGCGTTCTCGACTTCGGTACGCCGCAATAACTCTTCCACACACTTTCTTCCATCAGCGGCCTTACCTAACCGATTTAGCCATATGTATTCTTCAAAAGCCCTCATTTCCTCATCAGGCGAAACTTGGGCGGTGGAAGGATTGGCGGATAGGTACCTCCATCTTCAAAGGTGCTGCGAAAACCTCTTGTCCTATGGCGTCAAGGAGGGTCATTGACGCAGAGGGTCGCAGAACTGGAGATGGTCATTTTGGTCTTCAAGCAATAAGCTTTTTTTTTTTCGGGTTCACAATGAGGGTGGGATCAGGTCAGCCCAGATAGCACTGTTTCTCCCTTTGGATTTGATCCATAT
>JABUQX010036782.1:0-65078 GCA_015478945.1 Trachelipus rathkii
TCTTCAACTCTAAAGATTATTCTTGAAGCACATGTAAACATACTTAAGCTTTTGCATAGAGAAACAGAAAGAAATATTTGAAAGAAGGCCAAAAAGAAAATAATTGCGACCATAGCTTTATAATTCCTTTCCATTTTCTGTACTTCATTTTGAATAATTCTTAAGTTTTGGTTGATAAAATGAAGAGCGTAGTTACTTTTCGTTGCTTGCCAGAAATAGAAGGTTAATAAGCAAATTCCTCTAACAGTAATCATAAGTGCCGTGAAATCTGCGTCAAACCTACGGTATTTTACCGTATCATCTAATGTCGAAGCCAACGTAAGAGACAATAAAATTAACGTATAAATGATAAACCATCCCAACCAAAGTTTCGAGATTTTGAGCTTCACATTTTTCTTATTTTTCTCCCCAATGTTCCAATAATTTTTCCCAGAAAGTCGATAATATAAAGAAATTATTTTCATGAAAAATTTTATGAAATTCATATTGGATTAAAAATTCTATTTTCAATTTATATTTTAAATTCCGAATAAAAAGTGTGAGGAGTTAAGTACCGAAAATATAGTTTACAAGAAATTCAACGTTTTACACGTTATTGTTCAAAGTTAGGAACTTGAACATATTTTATCGTATAAGAATGAATGTAGAAAAAATGTCAATAATTGTATATAATTATATAAGAGATGATGATAAATTAAAAATATATATTTACTTTCGCATTTAAGTTTCCAAATCGTATTGACGTATTGATCATACAAACACCCTCATTCCTCCAATTAACGCAATTATTGCAACAACTCTTTTCAGTAACTTCAAAAAAGGTTATTTGCTGATATATTTCTCTGGGTTACAAAAATAGTGTTCTGAAATATCTGCAAAAGAAGAAATAAAAAATTGAAAAAATAAAATTTATAAACTTTAAAACGTTAGCTAAATTAAAAGAAATATCATTTTTGGTGGCGTGGTTAATATTTTTGGTATAGGAAAATGTAAAAAACAAAAAAATTAAAAAAAACACAAATAAAATTATTGTGTGATATCATAATTATAGTATTATTGTTACAAGCCTATTTATGAGATCTTTGGTTATTTGTCTATTTTTGGCGCAATAAGTATTATATAGTACTCGTATTTTATTTTTGTTAAAGTTCTTTACTGCCTTTTTCCTAAAAGAATATGTTCTCTAAGGGTAGGCCTCTTTTTCGGATACTCGAATGGCTAGGAGTTCGGGTCTTGGGACTCCTCACTGGGGAACTACGGGGTAGCTGCCTCCGGGGAGGGTCTCGGGTTAATCTCTGAGGGTCTTTTGGTCATATTTTGGCGTGTCGCAAGTGTGTTGTTCTTCTGTCATTCTGTCCTATCGTCGGTTGGGTTGATGTTTTTTCCTTCTGTCAAGTAAAATGTGAAAATACGTTTCGGACTTAAAGGGCTGATGATGTTCTCGTCCGTCGGCTCGATGTTGCCCCTATCGGCTGAGTTGCCTTGTTAAATTAATTTTCGCAGCGTACAGATTTTTCGGGTTTAAAACATAGTTAGTTTGGCATTCATTTTTGCACAAAAGTTGTGTTCCTACGCACTTTTTAAATTATTATTGATTCAGTATATATCGACTAATAGACTTTATTGGTAAGTGTGTCATCTTATGTGTTATGAGATTTGCTTTTTAATCATTTAATAAAGTAGAGTTATTTTATAGTGTAGGAATTATATTTAAGATATTTATTT
Organism: Trachelipus rathkii; assembly: GCA_015478945.1. Lineage (NCBI taxonomy): Eukaryota > Metazoa > Arthropoda > Malacostraca > Isopoda > Trachelipodidae > Trachelipus > Trachelipus rathkii. The sequence goes on from JABUQX010036782.1 coordinate 1,726, forward strand.
GCATATTATTTTATTAAATATGAAAATCATTATATACTTGAGCTGAGTTATTCATATTGTAATAAAGGCTTTACTATTTATATTGCTATTCTTATCTTTATTTGCCAATGCATCTTCTTTTTCTTCTTTAATTTATTATCTTGGGTTTTCTATTAACTGTATTATATATTATATTATATGATATATGTCCCTGCCCTAAAAAAATATAGTGCCAATATGGTTTCTCTCTTTCTATCTTTATTTACTTTATTTTATTTATTGGTTTTATATTTTTCCTACATTAAATTATTTAAGCAAGGATTCCAAAAAAGAAATGTTATTCTTTTCGGCTGTAGCTATTTGTGTAGTTTTTTAGAGGAGTATTTTATTTTTTTATTATCTGTTTTCCGCAATAAGCTTTTACCAGGAATACCTACATTGGTCGTGTCCTTTTCCTTTTGTTTGTTTGTAGGCTATTTGTAGTTTTTGTTTGATGATATTGGTTGAGATTATTTTGTGGTCTTTATTAACCAATATCTATTTATATATGCTTATTGGTACATATATATTAGGGTGTATTTAAGTAATGTTTTTAGGTATTATGGGTTTCTATTATAGTGATTATAGGTTATTTTTTATTTACTACGGGTTAGTAATATGATAATACTTCGTATGTTTTGTATACATTTTAAGTGATATAATGTTATTTAATATATTTATATATTATGTCTTCTACTTATTCTACTATTCTTTGTTGAATTTATTAAGTCTGGGTTTTTAAAATCTCCAACTTTGGTATTAACGAAATTATCAACCTGGTATTTTTTCAGGTTAACTTCTAGTTGATAAATCATGTACTAATAAGATTTATCAAGGAGAGTGATATACTTTTGTTTTAGGATTATTTCTGGGTGTCTGTATTGTTAGTTAAATTTTAGGGTTGGGATGTGTTTTGGGTTTTGCGGTGGGCATCAGTTAGTAAATGAATGTAAGTAAAGAATCTATATTCATAGATAATGCCTGATCAGCTTGGGGTAATACTAGGGTATAGGATGTAAATAGGAATACGTTGGATGTGGAATGGCCAGGTTTTTGTACAGATTTATTTTTTTATAAGTTTATTATATAATTATTTTTTTTTAATTTATTTTTATATTGATTTTTTTTTTTTTATTTTATGGTTATTTTTTTTTATGAGCTGTTGTGTATATATAGTTTTTTTTTTTTTTTATATAGTATATTGCTGCTGTTCGTATGGTGGGAGGGTTTGGTAACAGCGGGTTCCTTGTGATATTTATGCTAGTTGCATTGCTATCTAATAGTAGGGGATGTGTCAGTGTGGTGATGAGCCGAGATGGATTCAAATTGGAGATGGGGACGGATCGTATTTCTCATAGGCCAACTCTGTAGGGGCGTTGGGATAAGGGAAGGTGCGGAGATATCTCGTGGCAAGCCTTTCAAGGATATAAGCAGAAGTAGTGGTTTCGGAGACCCTCCAGGAGAGGGAGGTAGAATCTAAGTGCCTACAGTGATGGGTAGTTGCCAGGAAAGCGTTAGAGATCCCCGGGTCCTGCCATCGGTGAGGTATACCCTTGGGGTATTCTTTAGTTAGAAAAAAGCAAATTTAATAGAAAGAGAATCTTATTATTAAAGTTGGTACGATTGATACGCACTCAAAGGCACAGCAAAACCAAGTTTAGTTTTTTCATTTATAGATAAATTAGTTCGACTGATTCACAATAATTCTTTTTTTATTCTTTTTTGATTGTTCCTTTTTAACTAATTGATGGTGGGTGTATTCTAATTTTCGCCAGGATTCAAATGTATCTTTTGCGCTGTGTGTGGTAGATATATTATATAGATGTGATTTTTATTACAGCGTGTGTATCGCACTTAAGAAGGTGAGTCTCCTAAGGCGGTGGGTCCAGCAATGTGTGTGTCTTTTTCCAGGTAGCTGTTTGTTAGAATCTTTTGAGATAGGTTCGTATTGAGATATTTGTGGTTATATGAGTAACTGGCATTTAAGAAGACAATATATACTACCTCAGTTGACTTCATTGTTGGTCGGGTTCTTAGTCGGTATATTATAGTCAGGGCTACCTAGTATATGAGTTTTTGCTAGTGGTGCTAGTGTATAAAGATGCTTATGGTCTTGAAACTAATATATATTTATACTTATTATCGAATTAGTTGAATAGTATTAGGGTGCGGTGTTTAATTCATATCTTCATAACTATAGATTATATGTGATATTTGGGTCAGTGCTCACCGAGCAAGATAATCGCTGCTGATCATTTAAGATAATAATAATAATTTAATAATTAATAAATGATTATAATTAATAATATTATATTAATAATAATTAGTAATTGATAATTAATGGTAAATATAAATATTCATATAATATTATAAATAATGTGATTATTATTATGTGATTATTTATTCAGGTTTTATAAATTACTTTTCATGGTTATATATATAATTTTAATAAATGATTTCAAGTTCAATGTAAGGAGAGGAAATAGTGGGTTGCGTTTGATCATATGAGATGGATATCAATAATGAATAATAATAATTAATTATGTGAAATAATTTTTCTTTCAACAATCAATATTACTAAATATGATAGGCGCGTTTGTATGAGTGTTGATATTTATTAAGTCCAGCCATTTTGTATTCGATTATTATTGATCTAAGTTCTATTATCATGATTTTTTATTATAATTGGAAATTTAATTGTATTAGGATAAAATGATCACGGCTTCTGTATTAATTTTCTTTTGTCAAGCATAGTTATACGTGTGAGTACATAGGAGGTGCTTTCAGGCTCATTGGGGGAAGATTGTACGGGGAGTTCGGGTGGGTAGTTGAGGGTAGTCTCGTTGTTTCCTGAAAATCGACTGCTTTGGGAGTCGTGTGTTACGTGGAGTCTGGTGCCGTTGTTTTATTAATATATAGTTTGGAGTCGGAGTCATCTAGTTTTTTATCGACTCCCAATCGGGGTTTGTATATGGGTATAATATTTTTATATATATGCGGGCTATTTTGTGAGGTACGGTATATGATTGTGTATATTTGAAGTTATTATGTTGCAGGTTAATGGTCTTCAATACCCTATATATGGCTATATATGTTGTTTGTAGGTATGGTATAGTGTCGTGTTACCTACCCGGGCCTGCCATAGTATATACCGTCTTTATTATATTCGCTAGGCTTGGTTTTTTATTATATTGGTATAGGTCTTGTCTATTTAATTTAGAGTAATATTGGGTTATTATCTTAATGGTCAGAGCGATTAATTTAAAACATGTAGTATATTCTCGGATTGTGACAAACTCATAACGTGAAAAAGTGTGATGGTATTTACATTATATATATTTATAGCCTATTTAAAGTTATCTAATTTAAAATCAATCAGTTAATTCTACTAATAGTCTGGAGAATTTATCTTATAGGATAGATTGTATGTATATATTAGTATTTATTTTTATAGTATATATATTATATAATTATAAATATAGAAGTTTATGTTAATTTAGCTGATCTAGTGACCTATATTTCCTATTATATATATATATGATATATATAAGGCCGGGGGTTTCTTGTGTAAGAAAGATATAATATGATTACATCGTGCAGTGAAGGTGCGACACGCATTGGATATAAAATTGGTTGTATCCTTATAAATCGGGGTTGAAGAGACTTTTACTGCTTCTAAATCGGGTAGTACAAGGGGTTAAAAAAGACATGTCCGGCTAACTCGGGACGAATGGTAAATTATCACTTGAGGTACGGAAGTGTCAACTTCGTTTTTTTTGTAGGGTTGTTTTTTCGTATTTTAAAGTGAATGTTCATAAAGGAGAGTTTAGGAGCGTCTCTTGAGTTTTTTTTTTTGGTTTATTGAATCCTCAGGAGGTAAGCATATAACTGTAATTTTACGTTTGGTTTTATGGAGAAGATCAGCTATACTCTCTATTTTTATAGGTATATTAGCTATTGTGAAGAAGCTCTGAATTGTTAGGCGTTGGTTGGGTTTAGGTTTGTGTGGTTCACTTATGTGAGTGCAAATGATGATCTCTCTTCTGTGTCTTTCAGAAATTGCTCTTGGGTTTTAGAACGTTCAGTGGTGTTTGATTTTTTATTAGTGTCTTAATTCTGAAAAAGTATTTTTGGTTCTTTTCGGAAAGCTATTATTGTACACTTCGGTGTTCAATAGTTCTCCGTTTGGGAGGTTATTGTGATTTCGCAGATGGATCCCAAGTCTTCGTTGTAAGGGATCATTATTTTAAACTGATAGTTTCCTCAAGATCCTTAGGAGTGTGTTTAGTGTATAATTACTGCGCGGTTATTGAGTGGTGTTGTCGCCATAAGTTTTTTTTTCATCACGAGACTTAAACAGTCGCCTTGGGGTTTATATCTTTATACTGATTTCTAGATAGTTTTTTATTTTGTATATCCTGCTTAAGAAGTATAGTGTCCAGTTTTAAAGTTAAATGGAAGATTCAGCTTGAGGTTTCTTGGATCATATTTTGTTTATTGCTACTTCTATTAATTTGTTAAAGGTTAAACTTAATATATTAGATGAGGTTAATGCTTTTTGTAACATGCATTTACTGTCAAATTTTTGTTCATTTTTTTTTACAAATAAACTTAAAATCATACACTGTGAAATTAGAAATTTACTATTTTTTTTGTTTGCGGGGGTTAGAGTATATTCCAATGGTAAAAGAAATGAGAATGCTTTAGAAATTATAAATATTAAACGTCTGAATAAGGTGAGTAAAACATGGGTGGGTCCAATATGACTCTTTAATATCTGATTAAAGAAGTAAGATTAATTCTAACGAAATTTTATAAAAGATTGGATGAAGTGGAGGATCAAAACGTTAACTTGAAAAGGTGGGGTAAAAAGTTAAAGGAAATACTGTTTCAATTGTGAAAGTTTTGTGAACTTTTGAGAGCTTAAGTTTATCTGATGAATAAAAAGGTCCCCGGCTAAATTGTTGAAGGATAAAATAAGAATAATTTTTGTCTGTTCGGTTCCGGTATATATTTGTTATTTAATTATAGTGCAAACATTAGAGAAAATTGTTAATTATTTGAAGTTCTCAAATGAAGAACTCGAGATTTATATTTTGGTATAGAAATGTGTTAAGTGGTTTGTTTGTGTGTTTAAATCTGTTACTTTTTAAATAATTTAATAAGGTTATTTTTGCTTCTATACATTGTGTATTTAAAATTTGATTGAATAATTTGTGACGGGTTTCTTCATTTAGCCCAGCTATCTGGTAACTGGGTCAAATCCAACATCGTCTCCTCAGGTTGGCATTTGGTGACTTGGGTTAGTCCCTGTCTTAAAATATTATTTTGTATGCCTTTTCTTATTGGCAAGATAGAATTCAGGTTGTGTTGCTGGGCCATGTAAAATTGTGGCTGCTATCTATACACGAGAAGCAAGGGTTGGTATGTTATAATATATATCATGTATGGGCAGTAAAAATGAATCTGTCGTTTAAATTAAAAACAATACTAAAAAACTCACACTCTGTATAAGGGCAGGACAAAGCTATTGATAGGGGTGGCTAGTTTGAACAAGAAGAAATGTTGTGGGGGATTCCGTAATCTTAGGTGATTACGAATGTAAAAATGCGTTTCATTTACAGTCACCATCAATTCCTAGAGAACTTTGGAGCTGTTAGTGAAGAGGGGGTGAGCGCTTCCATCAAGTCCTGAAATCGATGGAAGAGTGTTATCAAGGCCAATGGGACAGTATGATGGCAGACTACTTTTGGGATGTTAAACCAAATTGTTCTGAGGAAGTTAACAAACGCATGAGCTACAAGCATAAATTCTTGACTGAATAATACCAGTTTGAACTTCGCATACTATCCATATAAATTATTTTATACATATCTCGCGTCTATATATCTATGTTATTTTCAAGGGGAAAAAACACTTAAACACATTGTACTATGTTGAATATGTTTCATACTCGTAAGAATTGATATTATTTTCTCCTAAAGTCAAACCTTTAGGCATATTTTACTGCACCTACACCTTTCCTTTTTTTGAATACTTGATGAATCTTTTCGCCAAGATACTATTCAAGAAGATATATATATATATAATATATAATATATATATATATAATATATATATATATATATATATATATATATATAATTATATATATATTATAAATTTCTTTTTAGTGGAGTAGCCAACGAGATAATGCTGACTATTTTAGTTAAATTTTGAAATTAAGGAAAAAAAGGGGGAAAATATATTAAAAATAGAGAAATAGGCTTGTTTTGACACGGTTTCATATTTAGTACTTGGTATCAGTGTAGATGTACGTGTGCGTGCACATTTTAACGTTTTATGCAATTTCATATGTTTGGGTAGCTTTTTTTTTAAATACCTAGGTGTAAAGTCATTTTGATAGTGACCGCAAATATAAAAGTGAATGCAAAAAAGTTTCTTCAGAAGAGCAGGAGAGCAGAGTTTATCTTCAAGTGAAGATCGTTACGATAATTCACTATCCAATATTAGATTTGCAAGTGAACTTTGTGTTAAATCTATATATACTGGTTCAATTATATATATATATAATATATAATATATTATATAATAATATATAATATATATATATATATAATATATATATATATAATATATATATATATATATATATATATATATATATATATATATATATATATATATATATATGGTACTAGAGCCCACAGCTATTTGTACAGTATAAAAGAGCACATTTGATTATTTTATTAGGAAAATTAAATTATATTGTAAAATACAAATTAAACCAGTGAAAGGAAAGCTAAATATATATTTTAGTTATGTTGTTAGCAATTAGTTGGTATTATAATCAAATAGTTGCAAATTATGATGCAGGAAGAGAAGTTGATCAACAAGTGTTGGAGAATGATTATTCCTTTTCTTAAAGCTGATTGTCATTTTGTTCTTTAGTTTATTATGCTGTATATATGCTGTATATCCTTTCTGAAAGTATTCCTTTTATGGAACATTATTCTCTGAAAATAGGTGATTAAGTAATCTCTTTTAGCCAATATCTTCTACAAAGTAAAATTGCCGTCTTTTCCCATATTTTGAAATAAATTTCGGTACATTTTCTATGATTAATGTTCCAATCCTTTGTTCAGGTAGTTCCAACAGTGTTGGATGAATGTTTCATTTTTAATCAGAGGTAGAAAGAAGTTGGTGGTATGGAAGAACAAGTATCAAGGATCATCATCTACAGTTTCTGTTGTATCATGTTTTCTTTTTTTTTACGATTTGTGTTCTTGATAATATAAATGTTTTTTTTTTATCTTAGAAAAGGGGGCACTTTTATGTTCTTTTCAAGTTGATCAGGCATTTTTTTTGTAATATATTTTAAAATTTTCTGGGTTTACTCTTGATAGGAATATACTCTTATATAGAATAGGCTGACCATATGTTAGAAAGGGACAGTACCGTTGTTTTCCTATATCCCAGCCGTACCATGATTTTTTAAAAAAGTGTAAATTTTGTCCCGTTTTTAAATGTTAACTAATAATGTGAAAAAAAACTGATTAGATTTTTGAGATAGCTGAGAATTTCTATAAAATCAGCTTAGAGTGTGTCAACAAGTGGGGTGCAGCTTAGAAAACACTGAAAAGTTCAAGTGTGCGTGTGAGTGTGCCACTAAAGAAGACACCTGAATGGAAAGAACAGGGCAGTCTGTATTAGATCAGGAACTCTTTAAAGCATAGAAGCAGAAGAAATATAATCAGTAAACTTAATAATTATAATTGGCAGCCGTTGGATACATACGAGTAGAATGCAGAAAACATTTCTATTTATTAAATAGGTACAGATTTTTTCTTCTGAAATGAGCTTAAAACGCCTAGATTTTCAAGACTTGTAATATTGCCAAGTTTATTCATTGTTTTCAGGCGACTAAAGCAGCTGTTTGTAATCAAAGGAGATACCTACGTTAATTACTGACACAATAGAGGCAATGTTAGTTGCAAGACAAAAATGTATCTTGTAGCTTGAGAACTTTTATGATAAGAGTTTTAAAAGACCGAAATATGCTACCTAAGATAACTTCATCCGAGAGATACAATCCCCCTCTAAATTTACCTATATTTTTGTTTTCTCACTGAAATATAATATTGTTAAGCTTAATATGTTTATCCAATTATTTTTTTTTTCGTCTTAATTTTTCATGCATAAAAAATATTACATAAACCCCGTACCGTTTTTGTTTCTTTCCCAGAATTCTAGTATCAACCTCTTTTAAATTTCAAATTCCATTTTAGGGAAGGCATAATAAATTATTAAGATAATGAATTAGCAAATATACTTTGAGCGTTTACTGATTCTTTATATTGTATTTTATTATTATTATTATTATTATTATTATTATTATTATTATTATTATTATTATTATATACTTATACACACACACATATATATATATATATATATATATATATATATATATATATATATATATATATATATATTATTAAATATATATTTATAATTTTTTTTTAAAATAATTAAATATATATACTATATTATATATATCAGGGTGCGTTAGGCCCAGGGGGGGCTGAGGGCGCTGCAGCCCCCCCGAAATTATCGACTGACAATTTTCTTCAGCAGAAAATTAAGGTACAAATAGATATAATATTATTATATTATATATAAATATATATAAATATATTATATAAATATATATATAATATATATATATTATATATATATATATTTATATATATTATATAAATATATAATATATATACCGTTTAAATTATATAATATATATAATATAAAAAGATTTTATTGAAAGCTCTTATTCAGGAAAAAAAATCGAAAGCAGATCAAAACAAGTTCCTGTATATTTGAAGAAATAAATGGGAAAGAAAAATTAAGAGAAAAAAAAAACAAGTACCAATAATTGAAACCAAACGTTTATGTGGCCAGCAAGTTCTTTTAAGGGGCTCAAGTGACTCAGGACGTATTGAATTATCACTCCCCAGCTGAAATGACGGAAAAATTTTTAGAATGCCTCTTAAGGTTCGAGGCAAAAATGGAGGGACCAGGTGTTTTGAAGACCACCTACTTCTATCGTCAAAAAATTTCAATGTATACGGAGTCCAATGACTTGACAGAATGAAAATATGCAGTCATTTTTAGTTCAGCTTGATACAAAGAAAAATAGTGGAGGAAGTTAATAAAATAAATTTTTTTTTTTTTCAGATTAAGCTTGAATGAAACAATGGAATTTTTCCCAAACAGAAACAGTTATTCACTTGTTTAGATACGCGATTGGAATGACTGGTGATGGAGGTTGATCACTCCTTGTTACTCTTTTTAAGAGAGGATTTTTATCATATTGTGGTCCGGTTATTGATATCTCAGAAAGGGGGGCATTGGTCAATGTAATTTTGGGAAGAGACTCGCTATCTTGGTTGAAATCTCGAAAATTTAAGAGGGGCCAAGGATATGAAGGAGCCTCTTCCATGAGAGGCGAATTCCGAGGAGTGCAATTTGTCATTCGGAATGAGTATTCTAAAGCTCTATACACACATTGTGTAGCACATTTGTTTAAATTCTCTCAGACTTCTAAAAATTCAGGGGCAATTCGGAAACTAAACTTCTTAGGGTTCATGTCTCTGAATATGCACTTTTTTTCGATCGAAGGTGCCGAAGCGCACAAAAAAACGGTCTGGAAATAAAATAAAAGAGTGTTTTTTCTCAGTAACCAAAATAACAAAGAGGATCCAAGAGATGTGCGAGACCAGATGGTGTGAAGGGCATGAAGCGGGGATTTCCTTTTTAAAAGAGACTCTTGAGCCAATACTTGCGTCATTTGAGAAGACAGAAGAAATAAAAGAAATGGCCCGGTGTGAATTTATCAAAGGAGGAGAAAACTACTTCGTTGTTTTTAAATTTATCAACCAGTTAATGAATTTCTATAATAAATTAACGTTTTAAGTAAAGATAATTATCAATTTAAACACCTTGTCAAAACAGTTACGGAGTGTCCATTTGGACATTGTCAGTGCAATAAACTTAGTAAAAGACATTATTCAACCTTTCCGAAAAAAGATAGAACAAAATGCAGACACAGAGTTTAAAACTATATTTACACAAGCTAAAAATGTAGCGACAGCTTAAGTTATTGGTATTGAAATAATTGAAAGAACTACGAAGTTCCAGAGACATCGTCTCATTTTTTATTCCGTTTATTGATGATCACTGATTTCTTCCCCGTTGGACTGATCGATCCTCCGCAATAACTCTTTGTAGTACATTTCTTCAGTATTTTACTTAAAAAAAGTGCATGTAACCTTAAAAGCATATTGAAAAAAGCATCCTCTATTATAAAGACGACCTTCCAAACATTCACGAGGATACACTAAAAGGAGAGTGGTGTATCTGGCAGCGTAAATGTCTGTAAGAAAATGAAAAAAAACAAAAACTGCGATCGGTGCTTTGGGTAAGTGTGACAAGGAGGAGGTTTCCAAACATTGCTACTCTCCTGAATATCTTAGCAGTATCGCCTGTATCCACCGCAACAGTAGAAAAAACCTTTCGACATTAAGGCGTCTGAAAACGTGTTTACGGAATAGTGTTGGAGAGGATCGCGCATTACAGGTCTTTTTTACTGTCAATTCATCTTAGATCTCAGCACAGAAGTCAGCAATGAAAAATTTTTGAATCACCTCAGTCAAAAAAGCAAGGGGGAAACTGAAAATGACCACATAAAACGATGTAAATTCTTATGAGAATTATATATATATTATATAGTATATATATATAATATATGATATCATATATATATATATATATATATATATATAATATATATATATAAATATATTATATATAATATAATAATATTATAGTATATAAACAATATTAATATATATATAATATTATAATATATATATATATATATATACATATATATATATATATATATATAATAATATATATATATATATATATTATATAATATATAATATAATAAATATAATAATATAATATATATAATATATTATATAATATATAATATATATATATATACTATTATATAAGTTTTATTTATTTTTATAATATATATATATATATAAATATAGATATATATATTTTCTTTTCCTCTCATTGAAGGATTCTTCACCCTGTCAGCCCGCGCAAGCATCCTTTCTCCAGACATCCCTTCTCTTTGCCACTATTCCTTTCTCTTCAGACTCTCATTTTCGGTAGCTGACTGCTATTTACCCAAGATCCTTCACCGACACTGCCCATCTCTCTTCCGGTCTTCCCCTTGGCCTTATCTGCCCTCTGTGGTCCATTCCCATCTTCTTTCGGCATTCTCTCCTGCTCCGTCCTCTCCAGATGCCCCCCCATCTCAATCTCCCCACATCCAACTTCACCACATCCATCTTCTTCACCCCTATATCTTTCCTAATTACTTCATTTCTTATTCTGTCCCTCCTACTCTTTTCCAATCATAGTTTCTTAATACCCTCATCGGCCGCCCACGCTTGTATTCTACCTCCTCTCTTCTTGTTGTTCTCCATGTTTCCGCTCCGTAACAAAATGTTCGGAGGTCAGGATACTGTTTAAATCACTCTTTAACTCTATTCCGACCTTTTCTATCTTTCATTTATGTGGTTAGTGGTATTACTGCTTTCGTAATAATCAACCACTTCTTTCCATTCTTCAAAGTAAAATCTCTCCCTCCACTTCCTCCCTTCTGTTAAAACAAAAATCCTCCGAGATAATTGCAGGTAGTTACCGCCTTCACCTCATCCTCTTTCACCATCATCCTCATCCCCTCCTAATTTTTCCTAAGGTTACTGTTTATATCTCTGTCTTCTGTACGTTCATCTTCATCCCTGCTTACTCCAACTCCTCCCCAAACAACCTCTACCCACCTCTCGATCGTCCACCACCTCTCGAATCGCCTCCAACATGCCAGATCGCGGCATTATCTGTCATTATGTCCTTTTCAAATTACTCTCCCAGTCTCTTCTTCATTTCCTTATCACCAGCGTTCTAAATATTATAATATAAACAGCAAGTGGCGATAAAACACCTCCCCTTGCTTCACTCCCGGTTTTCACCCTCAACCATCTATCGTTCCCAACTCAGTTTCTAACCATTAAAACTGCCATTTCTCATACGATACTCTAGTGCCTTCTTAAATCTACCCTGTCACACCATAAGTCTCTCCATAGCTTTTTCCTTGGCACCGAATCATATTGCCTTTTGCAGATCATTGAAGGCTAATCAAAGAATCTCTTGCCAATATATCCAGCATCTTCTTCCCGAGACCATGCTCAGTGTGAAATAAGAGGTTTCGTCGTTCCTCGTCCTCTTCTATACCCGTACTTGCTCTTCTCCGAGTCTCGGCTCTCTACCTTCTCTCTCAACAACTCCTCTACAAAATCTCTTTCGTACTATTTTCGTCAGATGGGCCTCATCAGTGAAATGCCTCTTATTAACTATATACAGCTTCCGGCATCTTCCTTTACCTTTATATATCGGTATTATTATTTCTTTGCCCCACCTTTCCGCACCTTTCCCTCTCTCCAAGACTTGTTCATCAAACTGATGATTCTCCCTCTCAGCTCCTCCCCTCCCTCCATTACCAACTCCACAGCCACTCCAAATCCTCTCCTGGAGTACCCTCTCAGCTTTTAGAGCCTCCTCACATATTCCTCCACCGTTATTCTTCCGCCTTCTCCTCCTCTATATTCCTCCTCCTCGTTGATTCTGCAGCTTCTTCCTCTTGTTTTCTGTATTCTACATTTATCAAACAGATCTTCATAGTATTCGGTTCATCTATCATTTCTTTCTTCTGGCCTCACAAGAAGAATCTCTCCGTTTCTGTCTTTTATATTTCTAGTTACGCTTTTTAGTTTTCTATACGCCTTCGCCATCTTAAAAGCTTTCTTCTTCCCTTCGCCCACATCTCGCGTTACCTTTCATATACAATATATATATATATATATTATATATAATATATATATATATATATATAATAATAATATTTATATATATATATAATTTATTAATATATATATTTATATATATATATATATAATATATAATAAAAAATATAAATATTAAATATAAAATAATATAATATATAATATAATATATAATATAATATATATAATAATATTATATAATATATATATTAATATATATAATTATATATTAAATATATAATATAATAAATATATATATATATATATTAATTATATTATATATATATATATAAATATATATATATATATATATTATTATATATATATATATATATATATAATATAATATAATATAATATATTATATATATAATATATATAATATATATATATTATATATAATTTTAACTTCATTTGAAATGTTAACCACTTGCAAAAAAATCGTAGGCCCCTGTCATAAAAAAATATTTTATCCTGTGCTAATTTATTTAAATTATTATAAGATCATATTGTAAGGAATATTCGTCATGCTTAGAGGTAAAAGAAAAGAAACTACATCCAGTTTGTATTTTTACATATCCCCTGCCATATACACCTTTTTCGAGAGTCCACATGAATACTTTCGGACCCTTACCCGTTTGTAAGCATTTGGGTGCAAAGTATATTTAAGTTTTTAAGCTCATTTTAATCAGATATATTGAATTGGCTGCAGTACCTGGTAGAGATGGGATACATGTAGCTAATGCTCTTTTAGAAAGGGTTATTGTTAACCATAGGCACCCCCTTTCTCGCGCATCCTTCAATTTACTGCAAATAATCAAAAAAAATTCATTAAGTTCTGGGGAACTTGCTTTACTGATTCATTGAAATTATTTTCGGGAAGTAACGTGGGTTTAAGGTAAACACAAACGACTTGACAAATAATTTATTATATATAAAAATTATATTAATAACCGCTTTCAATTTCAATGACCAGGCATAATAATTTGTCTTAATACCATTATAATAATAATCAAAATAATTAATAATAAAAAGAATCAATTATGTATATAAATTAATAATAATTAATAATTACATATATATATATATATATCTCACATAAAGTAGATTACCTTAAATTAAAACCTATAACACTTCTCATGGCAATACTCCACACTTACTCTTAAATATGATATGAAAAAAAAATAAAAATAATAATAATAAATATAATTATTAAGTATGTATATATATATATATATATAATTATAAATATAAATATATATATAATAAGATAAATTATTAAATACTAAAAATAATAAAGAACACAAAAACAAATAAAAAATTAAATGAATATAACAAAAAATAAAATAAGAATATACTATAAAAATAAAAATAATAAAAAAAAAAATAAATTAATAATAATAAATAAAAGATAATATTGAGATATAATAAAGAGAGGGGGGTAGAATAGAAAGTATAGTTTTGTAATTGGTCAGTATATTTGTATAATAGAAAGCACTATATTAACTATATCTATGGTGAATAGCTTGAACACAGTACGAGATCGGTGAATATAGCAAATGGAGACAATATAGTTATTCAATTCGGCAATATAATACTCCAGATGATAAGACGAATATACCTATACATGAGAGCACACATATTTGAAAACCCTGTGATGGTAGATATCACAAGTAATTGTGTTAGCTGACATTACTGAAAAACGGGACTCATTTATTAAGGCGATTAATTTGTTTTATAATCAATCTTTACTATATAGTAGTTATCAACAAAGCTCAATAGAAAAAATCGAGTTCAAAAATTAAGGTTTATTAGTTAATAATAAATTATTTATTTTAAGTAATTTACAGTTATTATAAATATACTTTAGCTCAACAAAAATTGAAAATTGATCATATATACATATATGTCAATGTTTGAAATATCTAATATACCCTTGAAATAAATCTTTAACTATAATTTAATCACCCTCTAACTCACTCTAATTTATTTAACATCTTTATAATACGTAAAATTCCTAGATAATATAAAATATAGGTATCAAAGAAAACAAGCATACACAATCAAAAGTATAGACGATTTTTCAACAAGTACCCACGAAACAATTTATAAGATTACCTTTAACTATGCATCGCACTAGCCATGGTCCTATAAATTATTCGAATTTAGTATATAATACATATCAACTAAGATGTATTAATTAAATAGCATAATTTATATGATAACTCAACATTTAAATAATACATCGCTATTATAATTTATCAAACTTGATAAATGAATTAGTGAGTACTGTATGAATATTTAATTCCTTAGGTTTTTTCTTAAATAATTCTTAGTTATACTGGTACATATTATTTCGTAATAATTAGATGAAGAGGATAAGATTAATGTAATAAGAATTGAGTAACTCTATGAAGTAATGATAAGATGTTGAGATAAAAAATGTTTACAAAAAATGTTTTAATATTATTTGATAATATAATATTTATATATGTTTTTACTACAATTAAGATTATGTACAATCAAGATGAATATAACATAAGTATATATACTTATTATTCATTAATCCATAATGATTATGCAATCAGATATTACATAAAACTATTTTCCATAATACTTCGTTTATTTAAATAGTATTTATGGCTATAACCTAATAACCTAAAGTATATTATATTTAATAAGACGTCCTATGTTATTTGCATCAATATCTATTTAGTACTTTTTTATATAAATACTAGATATAGTCTTTACTAAATCCACACTTGGAGGGTTACCGTAATATTATATATATACTATTTCAATATAATATAATAACTTTTAGTTGCGATCATTTATTAATAATTCAAAAATTATTAATATTCCAATTAATTCTGTAATAGGACGGTGATAAATGAAGCAAAATCACGATGTCCATAATATAATGCCACTTTATGAATGATATTAGTAACGAGGAGTCGATACGGCAAAGTGAGTTATATTAGACACACTAAGAGTATAAGAGCTATGACCGTGGATCAACTGGAAGTAGAGAAGGATAATAAGGTATAGTACTAGTCATCGGGATATCAGAATAAGGATTATTCGAATAATAATCCAAACAGATATATTAAATAAACAGTTTATCAAATGAATAAAGTAGCAAATCTATAATAAAACTTAGTCAATAATCTGGAAAACATATAGATAGTATAGTATATATAACTATATATATATAAATTATTATATATATATATAATTTATATAGAG
Source organism: Trachelipus rathkii (assembly GCA_015478945.1). Taxonomy (NCBI): domain Eukaryota; kingdom Metazoa; phylum Arthropoda; class Malacostraca; order Isopoda; family Trachelipodidae; genus Trachelipus; species Trachelipus rathkii. The sequence goes on from JABUQX010036782.1 coordinate 17,969, forward strand.
TAACCTCGCGTGCGCGGCAGAAAGGGTATCAAGGAAGCACCGGTGTCAACGGTGGCCAGAGCTTCTTTCTCCATCTTCCTTTATCCTCCAGGATCACCGCTACGCTCTTTCACTCTGGACAAGGATACCAGACATCACGAATACGATGTCACCTATGTGCTTGATAAGTGCAGTCCTATTATCCAGAGTGCTTTCACATGTGCGGTGTGTGGTCCTTAGTCCTTCCTATCCTCGCGCTCACTGGTGGTCGTGGTCTACGTGTCATACCAGCGTGCATAATGGCCTCTTGGCCACATGCTTCGTCCATACTCTGTTCTGACCTCATCCAGTTGTTCGTGGCACACAAACCCACTTCCTACTTGGACTGGCAATACTCACTCTAATTTGTATACTATAAACCATTCGATCGCTCTCTATCCTCTCCTCCACTACTCATTCTGTAAGTGATCTTGAGATAATGGATAAGAATCACTCTATATAGAGTTAAGGTTTTTCCGCGGAAAATAAGAATATATACCACAATCAATATCGAATACATCATACTCTGGCCTGAAACTGAATAGTATCATATACTTATATCGTGCTCTTTGGTCGTATACAATACAATAGTCTCTCTGTAATAAACCCTATGGAAAATATATTGTAGAAACTCGGTGTTAACATCTGCGTCGACACGGGTACTACATAATTGATCTTCTAATCTATAATCGAGGTTCTCGTTTATCTTATCGCTTATGAGAAGGCCCGACTGCATACCCTGTCTCTTACTAGCTTAAGCTGAAACTTTCCTCTCGCTCTGATCTCTTGTTACACTTTCTCCTCCTCTTCCAAATTGCTCCATTCATAAAGTATTTGCATTATCTCTACCACTATTATCGTTTGGATAGATACTCAAGAGTTACCTATCCCCAATATCAATGGCGTGACTCCTCTACTCCTCCTCTTCTCTTCTCCCTATACTAACGGCGACACCCTTATGAATACTGGCTCGAATCTGTTTCTGTTATTTGTTCATAGTAGACCGGCCTCTACTAGATGCCCTCAAAATACGGCTGACCAATATAGAGAAAATCCAAAGCTCACTCTACTCTCTCGAAATATGACCGTCTTACGACTCGCATCATCAGCCAGATTAATCACACACCAGTCCAAATCTGGCTCTATTAGGGTCCTCTCTCACTCTCTTCTAATACGACTACAATCCAATATTGTGCCCAACAAAATTTGGTGTTGAACAACATCTCCAGAGACTTCCATGTCTTCGCACTTCTTCGCAAGGTGGATCTACATCATAAACGGGCCAAATTCGACGGTTAATTCTCATTATGTCTGATTCATAATCGATATAATAGTCTTACTCTCTCTCTCTCACAATAGTATAAACCAGAACTTTGCAGGGTCTCTCTCGACTTTTTGGATCCACACTGCATAATATCTCTCGGTCTTCTAAATAAAGCAACTATCTCGCAATAAAGTACTCCATTTATAAACTGCATAAATATCCCATCTTCCCCAATCTTTCAGGTATTTGCTCCTCATAGTTCAACCTCCTCAATACTACACATACAATAAGTAATCTCACATTCCACCTTACTTTCCACTCATGCCTCCTCTCCTTCCGAGCTTCTCTATAATGTGCCCCCTTCTACCACTTTGCTCATTTCGCAAATTTAACCAAGTTTCTCTGAAGATATGGGTCCGGTGATCTCATCTCTGCTTATCTGTAGTTGCTTGATTCACCAAAATCCTCCATCTTTGACTTATCCTTTTGGAATATATGCAACACTTTAACTCTCATATTGATTTTCACATCTTATACGAGTTTTTAAGCACTCCAGTCAAACATCAACTCTTACATCGTTTTGCACCATCTGCAAAATTCAACTCTCACAATATCACATCATACACTAACTACAATCTCATTGGCGAACTATTAATAATAATTTTAATACTAATATTAATACACATTCCATTCTTATCTCACTACTATACTCTTGCATTTCAATTCAAATAATCATACCATAAAGTAATCAATATACTGAGACACTTCAATAATGATCTGTGTAGTTTTAATTTTTCAATCACCTTCTCATCCAAATACGCATTTCCATCTTATGCCTCCTTCACTTCTTCAAAGTCACACACCATCATGTGAATCTTTTTTACTTACTTGAGTTCCCTCCTACCCATCTTTTTACCCAGGACGTTTAATTGTATTCACCAATCACTTCAACATTCTGCTGTCACCAAATTTTATATACTTTTTCAATGTTGTATCTCCCCCTATTCTCTCTAGACTCTCTGTCGTAATTAAATGTCACATGTAGGGACTACGTGACTTATTATTTCAAACATATCTAATTAAGCTCCTGTCAATGATTCAGTGCAATCCACTTTTAATCCATTCTCTTTCTTCTTGTATCTCACAAAACTATGTTATCTGTCTTTAACCTCCAGGTCCGTTACCAATAAAAACTTAAACGTTCACTCACACCGAGGTGAATTGTTACTTCCAATGGCAATATCACTTCACTAATTCCTATAAATATATAAAGGGGCCCTACTAATCTATGTGAAGAATTAAAATGAATTAGAATATTATGTAATGATCTGCTGAATCAAATTATATACAATAAGGTGAGTATTGTAAGATCACATTTATTATCTTAATACGTGAACCTATTGTGAGTCTCTTGTTGGAACGAGAAACCCATTCATGATCTTTATTGTCCTCCGCTCATGGTCGTATAAAACAGAATGCTATCAAAGCAACCTCTCGTTCAATGTATTTGCTTATACTCTCTAAAATCTAAATATTAAGTCCCACGCGATTCTCTCTTCCAATCCCTTCTGTGATTCTTTCTCCTCCCAACTCTTGCCACTTCTAATTTAAATAAATAAATAAAGTACTAGGTGTAAAAGAAAAACACAAAAATAAATAATATAAATTTAAATTAGTCTGTATATAGGGTAAGTGTATTAGTCTATGGGAGTTCTATTGAGGTAGGTTACTATGAGCTAATAATAATCTCAATTGAGGTCCATAAGCCAAAAAAATAATATTAATAAATATATCTGAATAAAATATATCCATGGATAAAGAAAAAAAGTGTATAAGGTCATAACATATAGAATGCTATGAAGATAACCTGATATAGATAGTTAGGTGATCAGTACTGTTCATCTACCTCTATATAGGCTCTTGTCTCTGTAATAACGGGATCGAGTAGAATCAATTATAAAGATAAGACTATAGGGGCAAAACAGTAGGAAAAAAAGATAGTAGATAATAATATAATGTGTTTGTATAATTTTGTTAAAAGAGAAAAAAGGCTCTCGAGTATCTGATGTTATCAGATTATGTTCGAGATAGCGACTCTCTCATAGAAAATGTCTGTGATAAACGCACTGGTGTGACGATAACCACTGATTACTCACGGAGGTAGGCATTATAGATAGAATTGTGTAGCAATACCGATAGCGAGTGAGCTGAATGTATCGTCTCGAATACGTAATGCGGCGAATGTACATGTGATTAAAGATGGGAACTGCCCAAGTTACTGTATTATATATAGTAAGTAGGTATAGAGTAAATATTATACTGATCAAGTAGAATATGAGATTATTAGAAATAAGAAAAATAGAATAAAAACATTAATAATTTATTAGTACAATAAGCACTAATTGAACCACATATACTAAACTCTTATATATTAAATGTAATTAGTAAATAAATAAAAAATATATTAATAAAAATAAAAATAATATAAAGTATATATTAATAATTAAAGTAAATAATAATATAATAAATAAAAATAATAATAATATAAATAAAGTAATATAATTAATAAAATTAATATAATAATATATATAATAAAAAATTAATTATAAAAATTAAAATAATTAATAATATATAAATAATCTAAAATAATAAATATAAACACAAATCATAGGTATATATATGCAAAACGTTACTCGTTTACACCGCCACAAACGGAACTGATCGGTAACGGATCCATAAACAAAAATCCATTTTCACCAACTGGTCTAAAGATCATCGTATGATACGAAACTAAAATAAGATGTTCGTAAAGGGATACACAGAAAATATGCATTATTTTTCTTTCTTTCTTTTATATACTTTACGCTTCTAGGGGCGATAAATTTATAGAGGTAAAACATATATTACTCAATGTTGCTAAAGTTGAAATTACACTCTGCTATAGGTGTGATGGGGCTCGGTAGCGACGGTGAACACAGGGCCGGGGAACGTTTCCATACCCTGCTTGATGGTTGAGGGGTGACGTGAGGATACCCCCGCGACACCAACAATAGAGAGAGAGAAGGTCTCCGGAGACCCTCCGCGAGACGGAGAAGAGGGGAAATTAATTCCTTACCCCAGTGTCTTCTCCCGGAAAGGGCCGAAGAGACCCCGACTCCTATAGCACAATTAGGTGCTAGTATAATAGGATATATATATACCCTAGGGGTATTCTTTAGTTATAAAAAACAAACATAATTAACTATAATATTCTTAGATAAAGTCTTATTTATTTTTATACGGAATAGTATAACTGATAGAAAAGGTCTTAATTAGGCTATCTCTTCTCATCATATTACTAATTAATTATTTAACAATATTTTTTTTTATACATTTTCCTAAAGTAAAATTTTACCAGGAGATTCCACAAAATTGTTATTCCTTTATAGCTAGTATGACTAATTGTGATAGTTGAAGATTTAAATGGATATTTTTTTAATTTTTTTTTTATATTTTTTTAGTTGATTTTTTTTATTAACATTTCGCCCACTAAAACGATTACTATTTATATGATATCATAGAGGCTAAAAATGTTGAAAAATTTTTTTTTATGATCCGAGCTCCCGTTTCCATGTAGGGCTAAAGATAAACTATTATAACTATATGTGAGTTGGATTTCAATTGAAAATTCCTGTTCTATTGGACTAAATAATAAAATATAATAATATTAATAAGTAAATTTATGTAGGTAAATAATGTATTATAGTATAAAATTAATTATATATATATGATAGTATATATTAATTTCTCATATCATAGCATATTAACTGAAAATAATAATAAGTATATATAAGTATACTATATAATAATATTTAAATGGAACGAGACCTAACAAAGTATATAATATATATAATATAATTTAATTATCAAAAGAAAAGTGAGATTAATATATATAATGCAATTGTTGGATGGCAGAAACCGGGCACTCAATAGGATAGATACAATATGGCACCCTTATTTTAAGAGATCACTATTTGAAGGATATAGCAAAAATCACTTTAAATAGATATGTTGGAAATAGATACGACTCTCGTTCTGTTAGTTTATGTCATATATTAATATTGTACTAAAAATAAAATTAGAACTAATTTATATACATGTAAACACATATTAAGATTATTTCACTATTGATTCTCAAAATTATTATATTTAGCGTTCTTAAAGTGACTTTAATTGACTCTAATTAGAGTATCAATATTCTGTATCGAGGAGAGTGTAACACATTTGTTTGAATCAGAATTTCCTCATAATCTTTTCATAATGAAAAGGTTCAGATCAGGCGATTATAAAAACTGGCGAACTCTCGATGGTGTAGACAGTTCGGTCTTACGAGCCTACGGTAGACGCGGGTATCCGATAATAATGAAAAGGAACGACCGGAACAGTTATTTCGGCAACAAGACTTTTTATAATTGACTACAAGCTTTTCTTACATGCATTGTGTTGCACAGAAATGACAGAATACAATATTATCCTAAAATTAGAGACTATGTAAACAGAGACTCGGATACATCGTGGGATATAATCTTAATATTTTGCTGTAACACCCCCTTTCTGAAAATTTTTTAAAAAAAAGTTTAGGATTAGAGGAGACAGTGGCTACTAAAGTTAGGGAGTAATCTGACAATTAATTTTCACCTAAAATAATAGCTCGTCCTACTGAGGCAACCCTTTTTAGATCATTTCTATGTAACGCCTTTACCTTAGGCGTTTTACCATCTGAAAGAAAAAGCGGATTAGTATTTTATTTTATTTTGTTTATTGTTGTTTCTTGTATGTGTTTTTACGTGTTATTTTCTTCATTTACTTCAAAAATATCTTTCACGTAAGTAGTCATAATATATGCGAACGTTCCTTTGAAATGTTTCGAAAATGAGGGATTCCCCCACTTCTCCTTTCACTTGCATAAGTACGTATATCATAGATATATATTGTAGACATTTTATAACTTTAAAAAGGGCCGACATAGCAGGGAGCTAGTTTGCCGACAATTAACGTGTATGGATTCTTCTTTTAAAATTTTACGAAAAAAAGATCTGGATCACCGAATCCAGGATGGAAGGTCACTCAAAAGAAAATGGAATCTATTGCATTTGGCGAATGCAGGTTAGGGTAAAGGTAGTAACTAGTAGCCAACATTGCGGATTTAAGTACTCATTGAGATCCCAAATGACAGGTGACTAGGTCTGCGCATACTACTCTCGTACAAATTTTGCCTATGCAATCCTTTGGGCAAAAAGAACGTGTTACGATTTTATAATTAAAGTGACTTGTTGTTCGCGCAGCCATAAGGCCATGCGGCTAAAGAAGCGAGCTAAGCTCATGTAGCATGTGCATATAATAATCTCATTGAGAGAGAACACACAGTGGTCCTCACGAAGCAGCGATCAACGTAATACACAAACTAGGATTATATTGCAAACACATTATATTTCAATGGCCCAGCACGATAGACTCAATGCTCTAAAGAGGTAGACTGGATTATCGTTCTTGTATTCGGCTGACCGTACGAGTTTCTCAGTGATAGATCGTGAACTAACGAACCATAATGGAAATACATGAGTGAGTCTCACGCGCCAGTCCAGGACGAACGTGGCAACTTAATCTCCTATATGAGTTCTCCATTGCAACAATATACTCCTCAGACAAGCATCGGACTCAAAGTAATTCCACTCGGGATCTCATAAAAATCTACCTTACATGAGTGAACCAAGCCATGGGCATCCAGTGCGTAATTTGATATGACTAAAACCCAGATATATTCAGCTCACGGTGCATCTATGGCTCCACAAAATAACGGCCCTGGTGCAGGAAAGGCTTCTATAATCAGAATCAATGACGGTGACTAAGTTGTAAATTCGTCAACTTGAAAATCTCTGAAAATAAATTATCAGGAGGGAATTCCACAGAACGGAAATAGCTTCGTTATGATATGTATATTAGAATAAAAACTTTCGCATGTCGATATATTCTCCCGCAATTCTCATTTTCTTTAAGAGGCACTAGCATGAATAGACTATTATAGAATAACTATACGAGTGTAGCGGTCAATTAAACGTAAGTAGGTTTTTTTGTCCCTCTCGCATATATCGAAATATGGTAAAACTTAAGAGCAAATAGTCTAACTGACATATCGCAACGGACTCTGAAAATTCTTAGTTAACATGCTTTCAAATAACACCTCTCTAATCGCGAGAATTTTACAGATTATATAGCGCGAGATATGCTATATTAAATTTTTTATATATTTTTATTTTGACAACTGTTGCGCCAAGTCTCTCCGATATAAACTGTTTTATGTCCAACTCTTACATTATATGCAAGGTCATGGAACACAAATTCATTTTAATGCTAAGGAGGGTTTTTAAATCAACACCATAATGTCTTTATATGTTTAAGGTAATATCGCTGTTATACCTTCGGCACACTTCTTTTTCACTCTCAGGTCACAAGTAAACGCATAATAAATATAATATACAGGCGACCATGGAGTTTAAAAGAGACAATACGGGAACTAACTAAAATATTTACTAATCTCCTTTTGTGATTATTTAATAAAGAATTCTGTCTTAATACTTCAAAAGTTGTTTTCTCTCACTCTTCGCCATCAGATCACTCTGGTACTTATCAGAATGTTGGTGTAGTTTAATTTCTTCAAAGTCCAAATCTCGTTTAAAATGCTAGACTAATATTTTGCATTTTTATCAAACGTTGTTACTAAGTTTATTTTGGCAATTTCCAATAAGGCCGCTTCAGCGCTACTGCTGTTTTCAATTCGAACAGATAGGTCGATCGGCGCACTCTCATTCATTACCAAGTTAATAGAGCCAACGTCAGAAGCTGTAGTAGTCCCAGCTGACCGCTCATTGGTTGTAGTGACTAGGTGGGCAGAATCACAGAATCATAACACTATTTTAGGATCATAACTGCCTAAATTATCACAGTACCCCTCATCATATGCGGTCACTAATTAAAAAGGCAAATATTCATTCGCACACGAGGATAACATATATTTAATCACACCGACAATATGTGATGTTGCGATCTATTGGTGATATAACACTTCCAATCGCTAGACTCACTCGGTACATACATAGCACTCTCAATAACTATAGACGAAGTTCAACCTCAATAAACATACACTATAGAATTTTGTACATCATTAGCATGATTTATTTTATATACAAACGCCCGTGAACACGTACAGATACGCACATGCTTTCCCACTAAAATTGATCCATATTTCTTGAATAATTTCGTTAACCCCAATAAAAGCTTATTTAACTGGCAAATATCGTTTTTCTGTTGTATTTAAAGACCCACTATAAAAAGCAAAAGGGGTTCCTTCCTCATTATCAGACATAATTACCGTATTAAAAGCTTTATTATTTGCATAAATGTACACTTTGAGAGGCGCATCGACTGCTGGGAACCTGAGCCGAGAGGGGTGACGAATAGCTTGTTTTATGTCTACAAAAGACTTCTCAGCTCGGGAGACCACGTGATTTTTTATTAAAAGCATTTTTTCCTTTTAAATAATTTATTTACAAAGGCAACGTTAGATTTGTAAAACACGGTATATTTTTGGCGGTTAAATGAAATTCTCTTAATACATATACGAACGCACTTCGCTTTTAGGTTTAAAGGGCGAGAAACATTTAATGATTTTCCTTAACTTTTTCAGATAATGGCACAAGCCCCTTCTTCCGTCAATTCAAAACCCAAATAAACTTAACCTTTTTTACCCCAAATTCGATTTTTTTTTATTTAAACAAATTTTAAAAATTATTTAATCTCTCAAATACCTTTAAGGATCCTCCACGTGGTCGTCTGATAAATCTTTGGTCCCTATCAGACAATATCGTCTATAATACACGTGTGTACACCGGGAATGCCTTGAAGTAATATTGTTAAAAATCTCATGAAACACGAACTTGAATTTTTAAATCCCATCATCGGTAATTGTCTAAAAGAAAAAATTGCCGATCATTGTACTAATAGTAAAATAATGTTGATCGGCTTCTGCCAAAGGCAGAAGATAGTACGCGTTCGTGACGTCAAGCTTTACTTTAATAGCCTTTGTCCCACTGAAGCCAACGTAACAATCTATTGAGTGAAGAAAAAACATTAACGTATACGCCTTTCAAATTTTCTCTCGGTGAATTTAAGTTTTCTTAATAACAATGTCTAACCACTACTCCTGATTCGTTATACCCCTTCCCCTATTTTTTTTTTCTCTACGCTGTTAGGTGTGGAATCTTTTCCTCATTGCGAAGGTGCCTCTTTAAAAACTGTCGCTTTTACTTAATATGTAATTAGTCTTCCCTCTTTTGTTTTTTCGCATAATTTATCGGAATACGACCGAGAGTTTAAGTTTTATTTTGGTTAGCTCCCCGTTTTTTGTTTTTTTATTTTTTTACTTATTAGTTCTTATTTTATGGAAAAATTTTTGAATAGCCTATTCCTCAATATATAGTTCATGTGGTAAATTTCGATAGTTTCCTCTCCTGTCCCCTCTCAGTATACACTAAGTATCCTCCTCCCCATTTTCTATTTCCCAAGTTTCTGACTTCAGCGCTCTTCCCCTCCCCCAAATTCTTTGAAACAGGTCGGTCCCAATGCTCTACTAGGTTGCTTCTTTTCCCAATATTATAAGGTGATGAGATATCATTATCCATCTTACAAATAAATTGCTAAACAAACTAATTTAACATTTATATGGCACAGTTTATTGCTTAATATTTAAAATGTTTCTTTTAGAATGTTCATTACGTTTTAACAGTATTAAAATTTACAAAGAATGTTTTCAAAATAATATACTCGAAACTGTGGTCAATGTTATCTGTACTTGAGGCAGACCACTGAAGAATCACATCATAAACATATCTATGTTGTAAGATTTATATTACAGGCATTTTATTAAATTTGATTTCTCTTTTAGGAACATTGCATCGATTTCTTTCTTTATTCTGAAACATCGCTTGACTAGTAATTCTAAAAATTTCAAAGCCTTCACTCAACCTTTCAGATACTCAGTGAACACAAGTTGTCTGCAATTACTTGTTTTGAAAATTAGATCCTTGTTCTAAATGTCTTTGGATGTATTTCTGAAGTGGTGGGACTGCCAGCCCATTAATTTTGAAACTTAGGCGTTGCGAACCCTTTTAACTTTCAGATGAGGAGAGGGTTGCCCTTAGCTGCAGAGTAAAAGATCTTATCTAACTGGTAATGCGAATAAATCCGGTTCAATCTTTTTAAACCTCGCTTAATTAATGAAAAGTTTCTGTTGCAATGCAAGAAATGGTGTCTTCGAAGGATCGGATAATACTGGTTGATGTCTTTAAATTTGTCAAATAATTTAATCTGTTAAAAAAAGTAACAACACGTCCATTAGGTGGAAAAAGAAAACAGTACACGAATCGCTCAACTTTTATAGACATCTTCATCAACTAATACTTTTAGAAACTTCAAAGTCATTTTTGTTTAATTAATTAAGGGCAAGAACCAATATTTTGCTCTGGCGTAGACCAAATTTCCACCTCTCTCTATATATATAAATGATTACATAATTTTCAGGAAATGAACCAGGTAAAATACACCAAATTCGGCATTGCTAGCTTAAAGACGCTAAATAAAAAATGTAGCTTTGTTTGCCCCCTCTTAAAACGTTGTTTTTATGTGTCTTATTTTTATTGTGTCTGTATAGTGTACATTATTCTTTATTAATATTATTACAAGAAATTTCCAATTTTTTTCAAAAAACCATGTTTTTAGCATTTATCGTGGTAATCTAACTACCTATTTAATATTTTTCTGAATGACACCAACTTTCATTTGCCATGCTACATTAAATATTTGAGATATATCTCCATTATCCTATAAATATAGTATATCACTAAAAAAGTACATTTCTATAATGATTTTTATTGAGTTTTTGTTAGCTCAGTACGTTGTCCCCCACTTATTACACATAAAATACCCTACTTTATTTTTTTTATTATTTGATAAATAGGGTAAAAAATTGTTGTATATAATTTATTTATTTTCTTATGTTATGCTTGTTCGTGCGAAGTGTATGATATTTTCAGGGATATGTTTAGTTACGGGGGAAGAATATAATACATTATTATTTTACTCATTTATATAGATTATATTTCTTTGTATTGTCATTAGTGTGATTTGGATTTGTTCTTGGAAAAAAACTCTTTTAAATAAAAAATAGTTTTGAAATTTTATAAAATTATTTATATATCAGTAATCATAAAAAAATTATATCTAAGTATAAAAGATTAGCTCTTGCCTCGATACTCACTATAAAATCCACTACTTTACAGATGGCTCAGTAGCTCAATATAAAAATATATTCATAGCAATTTTATTATTATTATATTGAAAATTGAAATAAAATAAGTTGTTAGTTTATAACATATACGCTGAGCATATAAAACTCAAAAAATCTGAAAATGTACTTTACTGTTACTATTTATGATAAGTAATTGTAGGACAATTTTCTATGCATATTTATCATAGTTTATTGTGAGTTTATCTCACAATATCGATAAAATAATTATGGTAGTACTTGAGAATGCTCAGAATTATAAAAAATCATATTGTATTTTGTAATAAAAAAATTGAAAATTCTGTAAAGAATGACTACAGACACTGTAAACCCGAAAAACAGGTAGAATAATTAATAATCACTAATATTGAAAACATAAATACTAGTTTGAGAGTGTGCACAAAAAAATAAGCTTATTCAATTTATTTAGTGTGCTTTATAATCTATAGTCTAATAATTCTAGGAGAGTACTAGATATTAATTCCGATTATTATATATTTGTTTAAAAAAATATAATATATTATGGTTTATGATAATTACCTTATTTAAAAAATAAAAAAAACATATGGAATTCACCTTCATACATTTAATATTTTCGTATAGAGTCAGTATCTCTCATGGAAAACTGTTAACAATAATTATTACAGTAAACTTAATTTCTCTATTTTGTAATGTTTTAAACTTTTCATGCTCTCTCTAATCATTAATGTTTACGTGAAAAAAGTAATGATAAACTCTAATTTAATATTAATTTAATTTTAGTTTGCATTTAATATTATTCTATTAAATATAAATTTATATCTCTAAATTTAATTATTTATTATATTATTGGTCTATTTATGTATGTTTATTCATTATTTTATTATATGTTATATTATATTATTTAATATTTAATTATTATTATTAATATCTATAATTATCTTGAAATATATTAATACCTCTATTATATTATTATTTACTTATATTAATATCTATTTTATAATTATTATTATTATTATTTTTATATATATATTAGTTAATTAAACTTTTTTAATTATATATATAAACTCAATGACAAAATTAACGCATCATTTGCATTTATGTCAAAATGATACAGGTTCTCTCATATTACTCATATACAAAAGAATAAAATACTATTATTTTGTTTTAACGATATATTATTTTTTAATGAAAATGTCTCAAAATATATTATTTATATTGAATATTAATAATATAATACAATTTATTCATATAATATTTTATCTAAATGTAATCTTAATTTATTATTAATATGTAATCTTGTTATTAATATGCAATTTTATATTAATATGTAATCTTATTATTAATATGTAATCTTATTAATTATATATGTAATCTTGTTATTTATTATATTATTAATGTATTTTATATTTTTTCACTATTTTTTACTATTTTATTTTGATATATATTGCGAGCTCTGACTCTCATCTCATTATTATCTCATTGGATTGAGTTATATATAATGATAAATTCTATAGCAAAACAGTGTACTATAGCGCAGTGACGGCCGAGCGGATAGTGCCGCTCTAGTTGTTACACGCTGAACTTACACAACAAGATGTGAAGATTGGTTGCGGTGTGTTTTAACCGAAGTCAAGTAGACAATTTATTTTTTTCTGGTGGAGCCAGAGTTTTAACCGGAGCAACATATATTAGTCAAACAGGAATTACTATTTATTTTGTTTTTATTATATAGGATGTCTCTAGAGTGCTCTCAGGTATTTATATAAATTATATTAGATAACATTATATTATATTAATATTTATTTTGTTATTAATGTATTTATGTATCTAAATAGGTATACTAGTACTCATATCGTTTTAATTTTATCAAATTGATTGTAAATTTCTATTATTTAATTAAATTATAATTAGTATATAGAATTGATATAGTAGAGTGAATACATAAGAGCGGTTTTTAACTTTTTTAATATATTATGATATGAGATAAGATCACTTATTTATAGCGAAATCATGTAATATCAGAATACGATATGAAATAATATTATGATAATATCAATAACAATAATATAATAAATTATTACCTGTTTATCATGAGAACCTAAAAAGAGATTTCGTTTAATCCTTCCCAATTTCAAAAATAAAAATGATATATTTCACTCATTGTGAGGATAAAAATGGCTTTATAAAAGGCATAACTTCTAATGGATATTAATTATAACATGTGAGATTGATTGGTGATATATATAATATAAGGTTTGGACCTTATCCCAAGTATAATCTACTGTTTAAACTTAATAAAACCTGTAATGAATAGTTATAGAGTATATAAATAATTTACTTATAAGCATATATACAAATATAAAAGTATATATAGTATAAATAAATGTATGTATATATTATTATATATATATATACTTAATATATAATTATATATATATAATATATATATATATATTAATATATATATATAATTTATTATATATAATACTATAATATTATAATAATATATCTATTATATATATATTATATTATATATATATATTATAATAATAATATATTATATTATATATTTTAATAAATTATATTATTATATATATATATATATATATATATTATATATTAGATATATTATATATATATATATATATACCTATATATTAATATATAGCTTAATATATATAATATATAGAGGCTGAGTATCTATAGTAGGGTACCTAAGGTGAGGGGTACCAGGGGTGATTACCAAGGAGAGCCCATGGTAGCCCCTACCCTAGTATATATTATTCTTGACACTATTAAAAATTTATTTAAAGTATATCATATCTGTATAAATAAAACTAATCATTCAATGAGTAGATTATATATATATTAATTTTATTACAGGAACAAATCTTCAGTTAAGCCTTTTACGTATAATATATTAATAACTAAATTGAAGCTCATTAAGATAGATAAATGCAACACTATTATATAAGAATTTTTTTCCAGCAGATTTATCTTGAATGAATAATGGTATTAAGATACGTATTATATCAGAGCTTAAGAATATTTGTGAACATTTGGAAGTATGACTGGGGGTGAGTGAATGGATAACAAAGTTCCAAAAAATATATATAAAGATTATTACTCACTACTTCCGACCCATACTACTCAAGTGCTTCCTAGATATTAATATATATCCATATTTTTAATCTCTCAGAAATTGACTACTATTGAATGATTTATAAATATTTGTATTTATCATCATTTGTTGAGTATTTTTAAATCATCAATTAGATAATAATTTCTTATATTACCCTTGTACTATTTGATCATATACCCGAATAATGAGTAGTATATGTGAGTACCATATGGATTGATTAGATTAATAATTTTGTTGGAATCATTTTAGAAGGAGAAGTACCTTGAAAGCTCTAAATATAGATGATTATATGATAAAATCAATAAATGGGATTATAATGGGAAGTATTTGAAATGGCATCAATACTAATATGACACAGAGAATTTATTACTACAATAATAAACAGTACAAATAAGATCAGAATAAATAGTATTTTCTGTTCGCAGTCTCACAATTTCCATAATATTAATATCTTCGTGATTGCTAATAAATTAACTTATAGGCAATTTTTATATACTACTCACACTTGTCCTACTGCGTTTCAGTATTATTAAGAAAGCCGTCATTATTTATAACTCATATACATTAAGCACTTCTGAAAAGCGTACTTGAGAAATACATTTATTGAGATATGAATAAGACTTACTGGAGTTACTAATAGCTCCTCATACATATCACATGATAATATAAATTTGACATATATAAAAAGAAATGTCATCTCGATAAATTTATTATGCTTATTGCAACAATCTTACAATAGGCCATAACGGTACGTATTACTAAGTATACAATTATTATGAGTAAGATATATATATTTATATATATATTATGTTAATATTCTTATATTAGTTATTAACTTTTATTCAATCCTATAGTATAAAATTTAATTAATTTGGTATCCTTTATATATATCCGACTATTAATATATATACTTATATATTATAAATATATATATTATATATATATATAATATAATTAAATAGATATATTAAATTATATTTAATATATATATTATAAATATATATATATCATATATAGTATATAATATATAATATATATTATATATATATAGTATATATATATATATATTAATATACGTATATATATATATATATATATAATATATATATCATATATATTTGTTAATATATTATATATATATAATATAATATATATCATATATATATATATATATAGTATATATATTAATTTATATATTAATATATATATATATATATATATATATATATAATCATTAATATATATTAATATATAATATATATATCATATATTATATATATATATAATGGGTGCCACTTTAGGGAGGTGCTGAGCCCAAAAACCTTGAAATGGAAGTAATCGTTATAGAAGCATGAAATTTACAGTATGAGTAGAATAGAAATAGAGAATACTTAGAATAATGAAATATAGAGTACTACTGAGGTTAATATTAGGTAGCCTATTTACGTAAGCTCAAAAAATAAAAATAAAATAATATACATAAATATAGTTAAATTTTATCATATTTTGTTAAACCATAGTAATTTAATATAATAATATATATTTTTATACTATTATATTTTATACCTATATATTTATATATATGGCGCATCTGAAAGCGAGCAAAGTGAGCAAAAACGCCCATGGGAGCGTAGCTCGCTTTTCAGTGAACTAAAGCTGAAACGTCCGTTTTATTACCACGTAATCGTATGACGAGTTTGCTTGTTATTATTATTATTTATTTAAATTAATTATATAAATAATTATTATTCATTATTATTATTTTATTATTATATTATTATATTTATTATTATTATATTAATAATTTATTAAATTATTTATTATTATTTAATTATTATCATTTATCAGTATTATTAAATATTTCTATAATTATTATTGTTATTATTATATTAAATTTATATATTATATTAATTTATTATTATTATTATATTATATATTAATTAATTAATTGATTATTATTCTATTATATATATAATTATATATAATATTATATATATATAATATATATATATTAATATATATATATATATATATATAGTAAAACGAGAAGTATGCCTTTACCTTTATTTAGGCTTTATCAAAAAAATTTCTGGATAGGTAACACTATCACAAAATAGTATTAATTTGTCATTAAAAACATTAAATTTTATAAGTTATAATTGTTATAGTTAAAATATTAACATGAATAATACTTTATAATATATAATATTTTAATATATATAAATATTAATATTAATTAATTAATAATATATATAATATACATCTAGTTAAGAAATATATATTATATATATAATAATTATATATATTCATATTATATTAAATTTTATATATATATATATATATATATGAATTAATATCATAATTATATATATATAATATATGTATTATATTAATATCTAATATTATAATATATATATATATATATATATATTATAATATAAATAATATATATATATAAATATATATATATACTAATATATATATATTAATAATAAATTATATATTTTTCGTTACAAACACTGATGAATAAAGCTATAGGCACGCTTTTCCATAGGCATCTTATTTAATTATATATAAGGAAATAAATGGGGGTTTAAACTTATACCAAAAATAATATTTATTTAAAAATTTTGGTTACGAACTTTACCTTTAAAATGTACAAACTTTTTAACTTAGAAATTCTATTATTCCGGACAGAAGAACCCCTCAATGACTACAAGTGACTGGACGAGAATCGTCAACCGAAAGGTACATCATTCTTATCACAATTAAATTCCATTACATTATTTATATATTTTTTAATTTAATGTTTTTCCAATGTTCGAATATATCACTAAATATGAGATACCAAAACACTAAAGGTATCTTCTTCAATAACTTCAATATATCACTATCAATACTAAACTATTTATATAATGTATATATTTAATCAATCTACCTACAAGAGGATAATATATAATAAATAATTCACTCAGATAAATTATATAAAATTTTTATTTAAAATATACAGACAGTTTCTAATTTATAAAATATTTAATACTAACATAGTAATTACTAATAATATCAAGTTTAAATTATATTAGTTCAATATTTATAATATAATATTGATTAATTTAGTAAATAAATTCATTTTTTATTAATTATATAATTAATATATACTCAATATAAAATTTTATATATATATATAATACAGGAGTTAATTACAGACTGGTTATCTATGATAAAATAGCGTCTATTATAAAACTTTTAAATATTGTAGTATTTACTTATGATGCATAAGAATATAATTTATATTTAGGATGCCTTTTTATGTTGATTCTACATTAAATGATTATTCTCACTGACAATAAGATTATTATAGTATTTTTATATAACAACAATAATTTAATTGAGCTTTTATATATATATCATTAGAAATTTATGATTTATTTAATATTATTAGCATATTAAATAAATTCAATACTAATAATAAAGATATATTAGGTTATTAAGTACTGATATTAAGATAGTTATAAGTGAATAACTAATATATATTATAACTAAATAATTAATAATAATAATATATAATATATAATAATTAAATTAATTAATATAATAATAATATAATAATATAAATTATAATTATATATAATATATAATAATTATAATTAATTAAATAATATAATCTATTATATTATATATATATAATAATTATATAAATGAATAATATAACAATTAAATATAAATATTAAAAAATTAATTAAATAATTAATTATAAAATAATAATAATTATATTTAAATAATAATAAAAATAATTATAAAAATATTCTTATTAAATATTATGTATCCATATATTTAAGTAAAATAATTGAACATATATAACATATAATTTTATTTTCATATTCGTACCCCTGGCAAAATATATCATAAATATAATATAATTAATAATAAATATAATTAAATAAAAATAATATAATTAATTAAATAATATAATATATGATATAATATATAATATATATGAAATAATAATATAATAATAGATTAGATAATAATAAATATAAAATAATATATGTAATTAATTTCTGATAATAATATCGTTGATTTTTATACAATTTATTCACAAGTAAGAAACACAAGCAAGAAACAACAACAACAACATTTCTAGAATTCAATAAATAATTGAATAAGATTAATAATTAAATGATAAATCATATTATTCTATTTTCAATAATTAAATTAATATAAATAAATTATAATATACTAATATTAATTTAAATTTTAAATGTATTTATTTCCAGGGAAATGGATGTAGATTATGAAATCAGCGAAGAAGAAAAGAGTAAAAATAAAGTAATTTCTATAACTTTAAATGAGTTTTTGAGTAACAAGTTTTTGTAAAATTATTTAATCAACAGAAATAAGGAAACTGAAGGACATTTTGCCAACTACCCGAAGATGCGTTTGCTAATATAAGAAAATTGATTACCATTTCTAATTCGTTTCAAGGAATCTTGCCTTACCACTGCTTTGCAAGAAATAAGCTTGCAGAGGAAAGGATACGGAAGAGATTTATAGTCTCTCCAAATGTGTAACATGATATCTTTTACCAGACATGCAAACCTGTCGATGATAAATGAAAGCAGGATTGAAGTCGCTCTTGCCATATATACCTAGAATGTATCAATTTTATTTTTGAAAAATTTCCTGGGTCCTTATTACTAGGTTAACTGATGCTTCTTTTTAAATTGATGATGAGGAGAATGGTGAATTCGTTTATAACTAAAGTCCAATTTTATTATACATAACCAATATGAATTCTTTTAAATTGTTTTCATTAATATTAGTAAAATAATAAAGACCATTGATCAAATTCAATTTGGTTGTTTATTTGGCATAAAAAATTATAGTAAAACAGTTTGAGAATGATAATGATCAAAGCATGCCAGCATTTTGGCAAAGTTTATGTGATAATTTAATAATTGTAAAAATTTATATAAAAAGCGTTATATTAAATATTTACACTGTATTTTTAAATCAATAAAATTAATTGAAAGTTAAAGGCTGATTAATTTCAACTACTTAAGAATAAAACCATTTTTCTTAAATTTCCAATAGTGAACAAACTTTCGACAGCTAAACTTTGGACCTCTTTCACTGCTCCGCTCTGGGCACCAACCCTTTTTTGAAGAATGAAGTACGAGAAAAAGGGAAACAGATGAGAATGGTAGTTAATAGAAAGAGAGAGGAGAGAGGAGAGGAGAGTAGAGAGGAGAGAGCGAGAGAGATGAGAGCGAGAGAGAAGAAGAGAGAGTAGAGAGAGAGCAGAAGAGAGGAGAAACAAGGAAAAAAACTATTGTTTGTAGAGAACATGGGAATGATTTTCTAACTTGGTCGTGTTTGACTTAACTCCTAAATACTGAAATATTTTTTTTAAAAAATCACAATACTCAACATTCTTACGATGTCTTGTGGTGAAAAGATTGACACGATAGAGACAGAGAGCAGACCAGACAGATAGCAACAAATTCATGTAAATTGGATTGTTAGAATTTATATATACATAAAACTTTTTTAATTATTAATTATAGTATATATATATATACTTATTATTATATATATATATATATATATAACCTCATATATAGTATATATACTTATATATATATTATCATTATATATATATATATGGTGGCTGGGTTGCTTCTGAATGAATCAAAAGTATAATATGGACGATAGTGAAGACATAGTAATATACACACAAGTTGAAAGTGATCTTTTTATACAGTTCAACTCACGAGGCATAAGCTCTTTTCCAAGTAGGGAAACTTCTCTAGGATAATTTCTACCTAGGATTCGAACTAAGAACCGAACCCGGGCCCTTTGCCAATGCGACTCTGTCCGCTCGACCGATTTAAGCAAAGGTATAGGTCTGCCTGGTCTGATATTAATAGCGAAGTGGGTAGCTATGGTTATGGTCTCCTTTTGTTATTTAATTTGTAATTGGTTGGGTGATGGTTGTGAAAGAATTGAGGGTGGCAGGGAAGGTGTTCAATGATGGAGAACAGAAAGGAATGAAGAGTGCCCTGCCAATTATATGCGGAGGATTGTTTTGTGTGGTGAATCTAAAGAGGTTTGAGAGAATTAGTAGTGGGGTTTGGCAGGGTTTGTAAAGGAGGGGTTTGAATGTAAATATATAGATAAGAGTAAGGTTATAAATAAGAAAATAGATAGATCCGCGTATGAAAGTCCATGTTGGATGAAGAGCAACTGAAACAAGTAACTAATGTTTTAATATTTAGGATATATGTGGATTGAAAGGAAATATGATGATGCATTGAAATGTAGTAGGTTTGGGTTGTGAATTGGTTATAGATTTGGCCAGTGTAATGTTTCTATATTTCTCTTCGCTAATGTAAGGCGTTACTAAGGTTTATTGTTTGTTAGGGAGTTTGCATGAGGTATGTCGCTAATCCTACTAGTAGTGTAAACTATGGTCTGGAATAGAAGTATAGATCTCTAAGGTACAAATTGTTCAGTAAAAATGGATATATCTTAGGGGTGTGATAGGTGTGAAGAAGAATTTATTAATAACTAGGAATGAATGTACTAAGACAGTTGTGATGTGAAGAAGACGAAAATGAGATGAATAAATAAGACACTATTACTAGAAGATATACAGAAAGGTGGATGATCGTTAGTTTGGTTACACGGATGTTATAGTGGTGAGATGTGCTGGATCTAACCAGCTGGGACTGTTAAAAAAAGTGGATGATCTAGTAATAGGACAGCGACACATAGAATGTGAGACACCTTTGGTCAAGAGTCGATAAAAAAGGTGCTAACCAGGGATGTAGTAAAACTAATACATATATCTCTAATATAGACTTATACACACCACACACATTTATTTATATACATATATTCGATTATAAATGTTATATTTATCTTAATTGATTTCACATATGCTTCATTTGTTTGAGAATCTTGTTATTTCTATTTCTAATATATATCCTATAATAATTATTTGATATTATTATATATTTCTAATTTTATCTATTATTAGCTTTAAATATATAATATATTTATTGCTAAAATTTTAATTAACATCTATATATAACACATATTTTATATATATTTTTATATATATAATATCTATTCTATAATATATATTAATTTATATATTATTTTAGGTTATATATTAATAGTATTTCGGTATTTAATTAATCAATTGATTGATAAACACACACAATATCGACAAGTAATAAGTTAACTATTTTTATATAGGTATCTATATAATACACACACACACCACATATATATATTACAAGACATTTTACTGGTACGTAAATTTATACCATTTATTCATTTACTAAAATTATTATAAAAAATAATCATATTATTATTTATATATATATATATTTATTTATATATTATATATATTTATAATAAAATTTCTATATTTATATTTTTTTTTTATAATACATAGCAATTAAATATAGTTATTATGATATATATTAAATATTTATTACATATATACAATCATATAATTATATTATTTTGTAAATATATTATATTATTTAATATACTAATATATTATATATAATAATTATATATTATTATTTAAATTCAGTGAGGCATCATATATATATAGATAATATATATTATATTATATTTGTTATTTTATTGTTACGCGGCTAGATTCGTAGTATTGGGTGATTTTGTGGAGTGGAGCTCAGTTGCTAGCTGAGTTTTTAATTCATTAGTATATATTATTTATGAGGTATGTATAGGGCTGATGGTAGTGAGGCTGCCTGAGTACCACTGGTGATTTTTACCATAGTTCATTGTGTGTTCCATATGAGGTAGTTTAGGGGCTAATTTTTAGTTTAAATCGGACGCTCCGCTGACCGGGTGAACTGAGGCGTTTTACGTACACCGTCTGGCGTTTATTCGTCTATTCGTCTTCGTCCTACCTCTTATCACCTGAACCTATAGATAGCCTACTATGTGGCCTGTACTACCTCGAGGGTAACTCCTCACTCCATTTACCTTCCTGGAGTCTATGCTACCGTAACTCACCTTTTCGAGCTCTGCCGGTCGCTTTATATCCGTACTTTAGATTTCACTAGGAGAGTTGATGCTTATGTACGGGTCTCCCTATACTCTCAACTACTATCTTCATTTTCTACCCCTGCCTTTTTCTAGTGTTTTATTCCGTGTAGTATACTTGGCCGTATCTGCACGCGCTCTCCACCTAATTATAATTATTTCCACTGTACTCTGCTATCTCCCCTACTTCTATACTTTCACCTCCCCTCCCACACGTCACCTCCCCTTGTCAACTTCTCTCCTCGCGATGTTTTCCTCTGCACTCTTGATTTCTGAGTGGCTCTCCTTCACTTGAGGGTGATATTGTAGCTACTGACGGCACCTTATTGACCAGACCCGCTCTCCTATCTACCACTCTAGCTTCTTAGCGCTTATTGTCTAAACTTTTCTATTCTTACCTATATTTTATAAACTCTATTTATCTCTCTGACCAAGATCTTTACCTAAAACTTATCATAGTTTTTTCCATCCTCCCATAAATTTCACCCAACTTCAATCCTAGCTAAACAAATTATAAATAACATAAATATTAGATTAACTATAATCCTACCACACGAAATTCTTCAGATTAAGAGTCTATATCTTATAAAAATAATTTTCAATTAATTGAAATATTAAATTAATATAATAATATTATTATAATATTATATAATATATATATTATAATATATTAATAATTATTATATATATATATATATATATATAATCTATATATTATATTATTCTATTTAAATATTATATATATATATTAATGATATATATATATATATTATTATTAATTACACATTATATTTGCAAAAAATTTATATAATGAATATATATATAATATATATATATATTAATGATTATAATATATGAGTTATGTGTGGTATATGAACAAGTATATAAATAATATAATATAATATATATATATATATATATATCTAACATTCAAGGAGATTTTATGGTATTTTATTGGTCATGAAAGTAAAGGCTATACGAACAAATATATATACTAAAATATTAAATATAATAATATTGAATATATTATTAATATTATATATATATATTAATATATATATATATATATTTTATATTATATAAATATAATATTATATATGATATAATATACTATATATTAATATATATATTATATATAATATTATATATATATTATATATACTACTATATTAAATATATTATAATTAATATTATATAATTATAATCAATATATATTTAAATATTCAAATCGTTATATATTATATATATATATATATTAATATAATTATATATTATCTTTAAATGATATAATATAGTATATATATATATACATATATATATATAATATATATATATATATGTATAATATTACTTATATAATAATATTATATATTATATCTTCATATTATATATATTATATATAATATCATATATATATCTAAATATATTACTTACTATCTTCATATATCTTATTATACTATATATAATTATATAATATATATATAAAGAGAGGTATATTATATATATTTTAATATATATATATATAATATATATTATATCTCTCTCACTATTAAATTCAACTATTAATATATAATAATACTATAAATATTATATACTTCAATACTATTGATATAATATTTACTATCAATTATATATTATAATTATATTATTAATATATATATTATCTATATTTCTATATAGTATCTATTATTAATTAATATCTAATATATAATTATTATTCATCTTATTTTATATTATTCATATATATATGTATTTTCTTAATTTGTTTGGATTAGATAGTATTAGTTGTATGTGATGTATGTTGTTAAGTTGGTATAGTGTTGTGTGTTGTTTTGTTACTCATGATATTTCTTATTACATTTATATTAATAGTTTTTTATCAAAACAAATCGTCTCTAAATCTAATAGCTAATCTTTCTATAACATAATATAAATTTTATATATCCTGAATTCAGTTCTATAGCACGGTAATTCGTATAATTATATTTTCTTTTCTCAAATAATCTCCGAATGCACGAGATAGTCTTCGTAGCTAAAGTTTTCCGATCAAGTCCTTTTTTATTTTTCCTAGTTATAATAAGGAAAACCCAAGTCTCTTATCTCTTATTTTATTGTTATTTAATTATCCTTGCATCATATTTGCCCGTTTATCTATTTTATTCATTGTTCATTTTTATCAATTATTTTTTTATATACTAATTTTAAATTTGATTTTTCACTTTTTATATTGAGTCAGATTTAGAAATCAGATCTGGTGACCAACCCGCATGATTCATGTATTGACTCCTAAAAACATACATTTTATTTTTTAAATTTTATATTAACAGTTTTAAACTAGTAAAATTAATCTTAAATTTCTTTACTTCATTTAAAAGATTTGGACGTATTTCTCCATTTGAGAGATCTTTCACTGTCCTATATATTGTAAATATCAAGTCCGATTCCAATAGAAAATAAATTTATTTATCCACCAAATCAAAATAATAAAATCACGTCATTCATCAATCAATGGATTGTATTTATTGTAAGCTAGAGTTCTCTTTATTTTAAATTAAATGTATCCTTATATGTCCTCTTTTATCTCCTTGCTGTATTTTCGAACATATCACAATAAAATACAAACCACCAAAACAAAAATAAATGCAGAAATACAAACAATATGATTTCTTACAATAAGAATTACCTTACATCTCATATCTCCCTAGTCTTTTTCGATATATGTGAGCTTATAAATAAACGAAATTAACTAAACTCAATAATACAACTTGAAATCATAACTGAGGTTATGATAGAAGATTGTTGAGGTTGTGTCAGGGGTATGTGTGGTTGGGATAATAATAATAATCACATAAAATAATAATAATAATTAAAATATTAATTTCTTACTATTAATTAATACATAATGCATAATAATAACGGCAAAAGTGATGCTTCTGGCATCATATAATCTATATATCCAGCTCGTATTTTATCTCATAATACTCACATTTTATTCTTAATCTTTTATCGGGCTATGCCCACGTATATATTAATAATATTATATATCTATAATAATCTATCTTAATATCATATACTATCATATAATATATATGATAATATCATTAACAATTTACATAATATAATATAATAATCTATAAATATAATCTTTACAACTTAATCTATACTTAAATCTATTATTGTATATTATCCTATCTAATAATCCTATTATACTTAATATCTTTTATTAATATATAATCATTAAATATAATTATTATTATCTTAATAGTCAACTCATTTATTAATAATACAAACTATATCATAATAATTAAATGCCCTACCTATAATATTCTATTAATCATAATTAAATCCACTAATCAATTAAATAACATTAAATTCTTATATATTAAATATTATATCAGCCAAAGCTCCCCACCTTCATTTACCCCATAGCCCTAGGGTTTTACAGGTTAACTACCCCCAACTGTTCGTAATACATGACTATGACACAAGTCTAAAAAGAAAGTTCAAGATCCTTACCGCCCCTTTCATAAATAATAATAACTAATATAAAATAATAATAATAATAATAAATAATAATCATGAATAATATCTAATATAATAATAATTAATATTATATATTAATAAATAATAATAATAATAATAAAAAATAATAATTAATAATAATAATAATAATAATAATAATAATAATAATAATAATTAATAATAATAATGATAAAAAATAAATAAAAATAAAAATAAATAATTAAATAAAAATAAATAATGAAAAAAAAATAAGTAATAATAAAAAAAATGAAAATAAATAAAAATGCCCGAACGATGTCCTTTACCGCGGACTTTCACTTTTGACTCCGTCATAGATCTCAAGGAGAGTAGCGCGGAATCTGTACTATACATTCTACTACTTCCATCTCACAGGAACCCATGCGCACGTAACCCTCAATTCTGGCTAAACTCGTTCATAAGTATGTAAAGGGTAATCATAACCTCTAGGACTCAATACTAGGTGATGATACCACTCAATACCGTATAAACGTAAACACAATATATAACTCATACCAATATCGACAACTCATATCAATAATAATAATAATAATAATAATAATAATAATAATAATAATAATAATAATAATAATAATAATAATAATAGTAGTAAATTTAAATAATAAATATACTTTTTTATATCTATGCTTAAAATATAACTAGCTTTCAGGTTAATTGTCTTAGAGAAATAGCTCAGTTTGCTTTAGTATAAAATAATAATATTTGAAGAAAAAAAGGACAATATTTAATGTATTAATACCAGTAGGCCAACTTTTGTGTAAGAACTTTTGATAGATGATACTTTTTTTTTTCCATAATTCTAAAAGATCATATCATCCATACTTGGCCCATACACATAATCGTCAATTTTCTTGGATCAATCTAAATTTAAATATTTATGGAAAATATTTTTTTGTTTCTAGGACTAATACCCCTAATCTGGCCAGACCTAACCTGGGCATAACATAGCCTAACATTGCAAGATAGATAAAAGTTTGTCCAGTTCAATATATGATATATATATATATATATAATATATATATATATTATATATATATATATAATATATATATATATATATATATATAATATTATATATATATATATATAGTATTACTATATATATCATATAATATAATTATATAGTAATATATATTATATATAAATATAAATATAATATAAATATAAATATAATAATATCAGTATATATATATATATAATATCTATATTATATATATATTATATATATATATATATATATAATATATACTATATTAAGTATATATATATATATATATATATATATAATATATACATTATATTATATATAATTTATATATATAGTATATATATATAATATATATTATATATATATTATATTATATATATATATTATATATATATAGAGTACAAAAATATATATATACATACATAACATACATACATACTATACATACATACATACATACATACATACATCAAAAAATCAAAAAAGGAAAGGGAAACGCTTATTTTTATGAGCGGATGAATAAATTGATTTTATTGACTGGTATGAAAAATGGGCTTAATAAAATTTTATCACTTTGAGCAAAGAATTGAAAAGGTAATAATAACAATGGCGTTTTTCTTTACTTTTCGTTGAATGAACATTATTTGTGTTTCATTTACTAAGACATGTAAAGCACGAACAAACATACAATCTCCGATTCTAATTAATGACTTAGACTTAAGACATGGTGTTCTAACTATGAGACCAAATGCAGAATGTTATATTAACTATCAAACATAGAACATTCTGATTGACTAATTATGATTAATCACTCATACATATTAATCATAAAAATCAAGTAAACCCGGTTAATCGTTTACTCAGACACCTACAGTGTACAACAACTTCTGTCAAACAGTCTTGAGTTATGAAGCATATTTAGATTCGATAATTATTACCGAATCTGTAGACTTTATAAAAATAATTAAGAAATTAAAATTAATGATTTGATCAGAAACTTTAACTCATACTAACGTCAAAACAAGTGTCGGTATTTCAAGAAAGAAAATGAAGTACATTTAAAAAGAATAATCGTGATATATTTTCATATTTACATAAGTTCTTAGTTGATTTTAATAAATTTAAATATTTATATATCTTACTATGATATATTTTTATTATATTTATTATTCGCAGTTTTTAAGTCTGAAATTTCATTTAGTTTATTTGTATGAAGAATATAACCACAAACTATAAATATATAATTATATTATATATTATATTTATACAACGGTTATAATAAAAATTAATATTAGTAGTGAAAATTTAGATTTTTAATTATATTAATCAACTTGCCTTAACCAAATAATTACATAATATTATTAGGAATTATTCCAAAAAATAACTAGTTTTAATTTCCCAAAACCCTAACTCATAACCCTTCCCTCAGGATTTACCTAGTGTTTGACCGACCACGTTTCCAGTTGATAACTAAAATATAAATTTTTAGAAACTTAAGGTTAAAGTTAGCGTTGAACTGTATTTAATGAACAATTGGTAAACACACATGGCTTTAATGCCCAATCGATTTTCACATCCACCAAGCATGTTGTGAAAATTTACTTATAAAGTGTAGTTAGTTTTTAAAATATAGTATATTAATATTATATTAAATAGATATATTAATATTGATATTTATATTTTTATTATTAATTAGTATATATTACATCCTCATAGTTTAATATATAATTTAATTATAATATTATTATATAATTAGTTATAATATTACTATAATATTAATAATTATATATATATGATATATATATATATTAAATATATACTATTATATATTAAAATTAAACTAAATTTATTATTATAAATATATTATTATATATATTATATATAATTTATAAATTAATAATAATTATATAATTTTATAATTAATATAGTTATATAATATTTAATAATTAATATAAATTTGTAAAAATAGTTATCTTACCTCAACTATGAATTGTAATCTATGCAGAGCACGCACGATAAATTTCATGCACCCAATATATTTAACTCTCGACCCACACGTTACTAAATAGTCAATATTATAAATAGGTAAATTTTATCCATTAATCATATACAACATTTGTTTAAGATTGTAGTTTCACTCTTTTGCTTACATTTAGAGTTTTGAAGAGATAATGTAACTAATAAAGCTCTCCTGCATTACCGCGCTAAACGAATTATTGTGATTCAGTTGATTTATATAGAAGAATCTTATTACATTGATATCAATCGAAATAAATAATTACTATATAACCTACGCAATATATATATAAAGCACACAAATCGTTTCTTATAAACACTACTAACTAGTATTTACTCTTACTAGGATTATAAATAAATGGCTAAAATCAGCTACGTTATTTACTATTACCTGTTTGGAATAAAACTTTGGACCATCATCAAAATCATTGTTAGTTATCCTTTAAATGTTAATATTATTATTATAGCTTATTATACTCTCCTTAACAACGTCATTTTACTGCCTAATTTATTGCATCAGATTACTTATATCGTGCGTACTTGGAAATTGTGCTTTAAATAGTTGAGAATCTTTAATCATGCTACATTAGTTTTCGTATGCTAAAATTATCGGGAAGACGACTAACACTCGATCTGACGATGAACGAGGTCAGAATAAGTAAAAATATGAACCATCAAATAGAGCCTAGAATGGCTTCGGCAAAAGGTTGCACTTAAGTGTATTTTGTTTTATTTTAAAAATCTCCAAATTAGTGGTACAGTATTCATTCGAGGCTTTTATGTTAAAATGGAAACAAAAAGTAAAATAACCAAGCTTTATGTACATAAATTGCTTATTTTTTCAATCCCATTAAAAAATGTGCGGACTGATTCGTTGCCACGTTCCGGATAACGTGGAGATTTTCGTACGTTGTAGAATTTTTGAAAAAAAAATTGGTTTATACTGTGTTTCATTGTCATTTGACTAATTAAAATATTTTTCATTCTCTTAAGAATAAGAAGCATGCAAATTTCTTTGAGCCTTTTATTTTAATCTTTATTTAAACGTAATATACATATATTAGGATTGTATATATATATATTTATTAATATATATATATAATATAATATATATATATATATATATATATATATAAATATATATAGTAGCAAATTTATAACCAAAGTGGATTATTAGGATTAATCTCGGAAAAGGTTGACACTTATATATATATATATAATATATATATATATATATATAAGCTATATATATATATATTTATATATATATAGTATAATAGTATATAGTAATATATTTATAATATATATAATATAGATATATATATATATATATATAATATTTTTTTTTTTTTTTTACAGTTAACAACCACCGTTTCTCACCAGAACCTAATCAGTAGTTGTCTCATTTTTAAAGGGTCTGGGAGCAAGACGTACCAAGGTGAATAGGAATACTCACACCCATTCACTGAACCGAACAGGACGAACATGGGTCTGCTCCGGCTAAGCTGCGAGGTCTCTAACTGGAGGCTATCGGTGACGCCATTTTGGGTGGGCTTGGATCCATTTCCTTGCTTGGGGCCTATACGAGGCCAACCGGGGGCCCGATGGTCCATCTTCTCTTAGAATAAATAACTAAATCCAAAATGAAGTTTGGTCTATTAACAATAGATTTATCCTTTTACTCATGTTCTGACGGGGCCTGTAAATTTTTTGGTGGCTCCGACTCTGTCATTTAAAATAGATTTGTTAATTTTATCTTCAAAATTTTATAAAACTTTTATATTTGTTATTCTTTGTTCTAAAAAGTTTTTTGGGGCACCAGGATCAAATATTCAATGAGAAGCCATCTCCTTTCCTAGCACTCAAAACTTCCAATCCCTAGTTGCCAGCTCTTGTGGTTCTTCATAGTCTTCTCTAATTCCTTTCTTCTTAATCTTCTCTTTTCTTTTTCCACTCTTCTTCCAATGCGTTCGACCTCGACCGCAGTCGACTCTATATATTATTATTATTATTATTATTATTATTATTATTATTATTATTCTTGTAAACTTTTGGTTAGGAAAATATAAAAAAAGAATTGTTTTTTAAAAATAAGCATAAAAATTGGCTTTTTTTTTGGGGGGAGCTCGAGCCGAGCGGGGACATTGTAATTATATATATATATATATTATAGTATAATATATATATATTATATATATATATATATATATATATATATAGTATATATATATATATATATATTATTATAATGTATATTGTATATTATATATATATATATATAGATACTATATATATATATAATATATATAATGATAGATTATAAATATATATATAGTATTAGTATATATATAGTATATATAATATTATATTATTATATATATTATATATATATATATATATATATATAATATTATGTTGTAAAGGTATTACACGGCAATGTAGGGCTCGAGCCGACGGGGACGGAGGGGGGGACGTTCCATACCCCGTAGGGGAGGGGCGGAGGAAACCCCCGCGGCACCCATTACATTTACGCACTGAAAATTGTTACCAGCATCGTGCAGCAATGATTCCTTTCCCGGTAGCTGTTGTAAGTTTTTAGATATGGATTGTGGCTCCTCTAGAGGCTGACCATGTGACCTATATATATATATATATAATATATATATATATATATAAAATTATTATTATTTATATATAAATATATATAATATATAGCATATATATATAGTAATCTATATATATATAATATATATCAGAGCTGGAAAGCGTGCGTCCAACCGAGTTGCGCCCCTGCGCCTAGGCGCCTTATGGGCGCAGCTATCAATTTTCGTAGGCGCAAAGGCGCAATAGACAAAAGATTTTTAGAAAGGCGACCTTAACAGCCATAGGCGCAACAGCTA
This sequence comes from Trachelipus rathkii, assembly GCA_015478945.1. Taxonomy (NCBI): domain Eukaryota; kingdom Metazoa; phylum Arthropoda; class Malacostraca; order Isopoda; family Trachelipodidae; genus Trachelipus; species Trachelipus rathkii. The sequence continues at coordinate 50,306 of JABUQX010036782.1, forward strand.
ATTCTCTGAGCCCTATTGCGCGCGCTTGAACAGGAACAAAGCTATTTTTATACCCTCAAAAAGTTAGCACTTAGAAGCGTGCTTTTTGTTTGTGATCATTCTAAAACAGTGTAAAAACTTATATACTATATATATATATATATATAATATATATATATTACTATAATAATATATATATATATATATATATATATACTATATATATAATATATATATATATAATATATATTAAGTATATATATATTATATAAAATGTATATATATATATATATATTATATTATATATTAATATATATATATAATATATATATATATATATATATATATTATATATATATATATATATTATTATATATACTATATATATCTATATATATATAATAATAAATAATATATATATATATATATATATATATATATAATATATATATCTATATATTTATATATATGATATAATACTATATATATAATATATATATTATTATAGTAATTATATATAATATATATATATATAGGCCTGTTATGTTTTAACGACTGCCGTCAGTTTTGAATTTTTTTTTAGTTTATTTATTTTTTTTTAACATTTGCTAGTTTATGATACTAATCAATGAATTTAGGTGGTGACGGACATGATTCAAAGTTCGAATATTTTAAATAATTTTGAAAAATTAAGCATTTTATAAAAAAAATTTGTTAAAAATGTCATCGTCTCGAAAAGTCGATACTTACAGAAAACAACTTACATATTTGGAATCAGCGTTAGAACACGCTTATAAAAAAAATGTAAAGAAAATGAATAAATAAATAAATAAAAAAAATCAAATATGAAATATTAACTATAAAACACTTAAAGAAGAAACCAATTACATAATTGGAATTCCAGCATATAAAGGTATTCAAAAGTAAAATGAAGGAATAAAAATAAATAATTTAACCAATATTAGTGGGGCTCGAGCGACGGGGATCTGGAGGGGGGGACGTTTCCCATACCCCGTAGGGGGAGGGGTGGAGGACCCCCGATACCCAAATACCAAAGAGAGGGGGTTCCGGAGAACCTCCTCGGAGGGGGGGAAATTTCCTACCCCGTAGTTTCCCGGAAGGCGAGAGACCCCGATTCCTGCCATCGTTAAAATATTAGTAACTCAGTTTAAAAAAAAAAAAAATTAAACTAACGGAGTCGCAAACGTAACAGGTCCTACCTATATTTTGATCATGTCCGGTCACCACTTTAAAGTTTGGATTGTTAGTGATCATATACTAGAAATATAGTTAAAAAAACAAAAAAAAATATCAAAACTGACGGAGTCGTAAACATACAAGGTTTATAATATATTATATCATATATTATATATATATATAAGGTAATATTATATATATATATAAATATATATTAAGTATATATAATATATATAATATATATATAAGTAGTAATAAGTACGGTTCAGAAGTTCTTAACTACAAATAAATTGGCAACTATTGGGCTCTGAAATTTAACTTCTGCAGCTCTCGTACTGGCGGACCCTCCTGGGGGGTAAAACTATGACTGTCTGAGCTCTCGTGCTGGACCTCCTGGGGGAAACCCTGGACCACACGGACATGAGGAGGGAAGTAGGATGTGTACATATTAGTTTAATGGTGTTATTCATTACACCAAATAATATATTTTTTTTTTCCTCCTTATAAAAGCATGCTTTTAGTTATCGCACTAAAGTTTAAACTTGCAAATAAAGTTTAGCGCGAAGCGGAACCCATCCGGCGAAAAGTATTAGCGCAAGGCGCATAGACGCAATAGGCGCTAGCCAAATTATTGACAAAAATATATTCGCAAAGGCGCTAGGCGCACTAGGTCCGCACTAGGTCCGGCCGCATAGGCGCATAGGCGACTCAAAAAAATTATGGCCACTATTGTTCCTGATATATATTATATATATTATATATATATATAGTATAATATATATTAATTATATAGGGTATTATATATATATATAAGTATATAGGGGTAGGTATATAATTATATATATATATATATATAGTATTATATTATATATGTTCGATAGGTTTTTTTTTGCTCGATTTAGATGGTCTTTTCCGATAAGTTTTTTTAAAATATCGATATTAATACATCGGATGTTTTTTTGGCTATCGTGCCTCACTACCCTCGGCTACACAGGCTAACAAGCGCGGAAACGCTAAATTTACTCTCTAAGATTAAATTCCTTCAGGGTGTTGTTTTTCACTGAATCTGGATTTCACCCTGCTGCAAGTTCACGAATTCAACGAATTTCTTTTTGTTTTTAAATGTAAATATTTTATATGTGAACATAAATTCTCAGGTATTTCCGGAGGGTATATCTGAAAATGGTAAATAGAGGTACACTATGAAATAATAATAGATGGTAGCATTACTGATAAATACTAATAGATGAATGTCAATTCTTGTATTTTACTGGCGAATTTTGTTCATGGTAGCTTGGCAAAAATAAGTTAATTGTAAGTTTAAAAAAGGTGGTGGGTTAAATTCTATACTCTAAGGTAAGATGCGTAAAAGATCTCAAGTTGTGTCGGTGTCTGAACTACTTGAAGTGGAGTCGCCGTGGAACTGACTTCTCACTTCGCTTTCGCTCCTCTCCAACGGTCCCATCCGCGTACGCCGGTAACTTCTCCCGTTATTATTCCTTCTCATATTCTGTGAGAAAACAGGAACCTGAATTCAACTAATGCCCAAGTATTAGCTGACATATGTAAGCAAATGTAAATAGATGTTATTATATAATTTAATCAATCAATTTATTAATTTAGTAAATCAAATATTTTAACTTCTATACAGGAGGTCTCATCTATGTATTACCGTACTTGATGTTAGCGAGTTTGAAATGTTTGCCCAATCTTTTCCTATTCAACATCTAAAAGATTTATAAAGCATACACCCAGATAACTGTGACTAAAAATCGTCGCTGAACCAACTTAATTAAATATGTATAAAACGATAGTGCATTTCAGTCAAATTCCTTTTAGAGCGGATTAATAAAAATAGGTTTGGCATCAGCTTTGACTGAAAATGTGAAACTGATTCAACTTTTACTGACAATACCAATATAATTAGTTGCCAATGAAAGAATATTTTCAATCCCAGACAGAAACCGAACTTATTTGTGATGCACTAGGCTCAGGAATGGTTGTCATTTCCATAGAAAAACAGGTACTGAATGACCTAGAAAGCAAGTAGGATCTTTATGATAAGATCTTGCATAAGTTTACTTAAAAATCAAGACGCTTAGAGTTCATGTTTAAATGAGGCAAGTTATTTTCACTATTAGGCCCTAGGGAGTGGATTACATTCTGTAATTCCTTGTGCATTCCTGTAGGGTGCCGAAGGGGACTAGCCCAAATGATGACAGGAAAATGGGTCGACAGGAAGAAGGGTCGACACAACATTAAAAAAAATTTCCTGTACAGCCCGCCGCAGGCGTTAGGTTAGGTTAGGTTAGGTTAGGTTAAGTTTAAAGAGATGAAATATCTCATTCTACGAGCCAAAGAAACTAATCAGGTAAATCCCTCTTGATTTATATATATACGTATATATTAATAATATATATATTATCTATATGATTATTAGTTATATATATAATAATATATATATATTAATATATGTTTATAAAAACAAATATCATATATTTTAATTTCTAAATATTTATAAATAAATATTAATATCATAAATTATATTTTTATATATATTAATATATATCATTTATATATAGATTGAAGATATCTATATATTAATATATATATCTATAATTATATATATTATATATATATATAGGCAGCACCCGAAGCAGTTCAAAGGCACTTAGACCTAAAAAACTATACTATCTACATGGAAAATAAATAAAAGTTTTTGTTTCAGCTTTTCCATTTACTCAGGAAACTTTTCAAAAGATTATTATTTCTTAATCTTTTATAATAGCTTTTCAAACTTGGTAATATCTGGACTGAAAGTGCAAGCCTGATTGACCCTTCAAACTGCTGTACCGTCTCGAGAGCACAAAGAGTTGCCAAATACGCGTTTTTCGGTGATATTTTTCTTTCTTTTATAATGCTTTTTAGGGGTTCCGAGCCGACGGAGGGACAGAGGGGGGACCGAAAGTCCCCCTCGTCGCCCCGGTAGCGAGACCGCCGACTCTATCCTCGTCTGTTTTACCGCTGGTATTCCGTCGTTTTAAAACAAAAATGTAACATTTTTGGCACCTTTCGTCCTCAGTCAGAGTTAGTGGCATCTTTCGAATTGTCTAAAAACTGTAATATTTTTCACATTTTTAACAATTTTTAATTTTTTAAAAGAAGCCGTTTATTTTCTTTTAATTTTTCTTTTAATTTCCCGCGGTAAAAATGTCTCCTGATTATAAAATGATATATATTTTCGTGTTACCTGTATAGTTTTCTAGTTACATGCCTGGCCTTTTTGGGATGCTGACCATATACTATATATTATTAATATATATATATATAACTATAATATTATATATACTATATATATGTATATTCTATTATATATAATTATAAATATATATTAAAATAGTTATATATAATTATATATATATATATATTAATAATATATATAATATAGCGTGGTCAGAAGTAGCTTATAATTTTCGGGTCATTCTTAATGTTTTGTAGGCCAAATTATGTTTTTCACACTGTCATGAATGTTTGTTTGAATGCCTTTAATCCCGCCATGTGTCAATGACTGTGGATCTCTAATAATCTATATAATAATTAATAATAATAATCAAAAAAATAATAATAATAAAATAAAAAATAAATAATAATAATATCAATAATACATATAATACATAAAAAAAAAAAAATAATATAATTAATAATATCAATAATAATAATAATAATCTAATAATAATAATATAAAGATCTTGTTCTGCAGGGTGGCTTTATGTTCAGCCATTTCTAACATGATATATCTGTTCCGTTAAAAGATTCAACTTTCCCTCCTTCTTTATCTACACTTTAGTTTACCCTTCGTGCCTTTCAAGATGACACCACAACTGCAGCTTTTTTCCTACCCATTGCCGCCTCCCCTCCCATTGTGATCTGTACTGACTGCAGTTCAAGGAAAACAATATCGAGTATTTATTTTGAAGAATCGAAAGGAAAGATTCAAGGGTGAGATTAAGAACTGAATCGATTGCCCGTCTCTTTTTTTTTAGCTGAGAATTTTTATCTTAGCCTGTTTATGTCTGCCAACTCCGGTCATGCTTCAATCGCTAATACTCACTGACAGAAGGACAATTGTTTGCAATAATTGCGTGACATGCATGGAGTCCACTAATGTGGGAACATTCACTTGAAATGCAAAATATATCACCGTATATTATATTACATTTCTCAATCAAGGATGTTCCTTTGAGCTTCCCGAAGCTACCCTTGACATGCTAAGCATTTCGTAAAGCGCGAGTCAAGCATATGTTGTTTAAGCGGTTAACTTTAGTAGCTGAAAGGGTCCTTCATGCTTTTTCTTATTTGTGTAATGGACTACAATTTTCCCTTATTATTAATATTTTTATAATTATTATTTATTATTATTATATTTATTTATATTATTATCATTATTATTATTAATTTATTATATTATTATGTATATTATATTATTAATTATTATGTATATATTATTATTATTATTATTTTTTTTTTTTTATTTTATTATTATTCATTATTATTTATTATATTATTTCTTATTATTATTATACTATGATTTATTTAATTATATTAAATTATTATTATTTATTATTATATTATTATTGATTATATTATTATATATTTTATTATATTTATTATTATTTATTTATTGATTATATTATTATTATTATTATTATTATTATATTAATTATTATTATTAATTTATTATATATTATCATTATTATTATTATTATCTATTATATTAATTATTATATTATTATTAATATTTTTATTATTATTCTTAATTATTATTATTATTATTATATTATTCATTAATTATTATTATATATAGAAACCGGAATAACCAGAGTCATTCTCAACTGTCCGCATCCGCAGATTTTATGGGATATCATGAGAACATCTATATATAATAACTAAAGAGAGTTCAAAAATCAAATATACCTAATTTTAAATTTTAAATACTGCATAAAGAAATAAATAATATTAAAATGAATAAATTACATCTATTTAAAATAATAAAAAAGCTTTTATAAATAATAAAATAAAGAAATATTAATATTCTTAAAAAAAATAAAAAAAGAAGAAGAAACAATAAAAAGAAAAAAATATTAGCATTACTTAAGGAGAAATTAGGTTATAAATAAACTAATATTAAATAAAAGAGGTTTTATTGCCTATTTTCATTATTGTATAGAATTACAGAAATATACAGTTATGCAGTTGAATAACCATTATATATGGTGTGCTGGAGGGTGTGAAATAAAACAAGAGAGTAACACATGCACTCAGGGAAGTCCTATCACAAGTACTGAACATTGATTCTTAATTTAACATTAATGTATTCCATGGTTCCTTACTCTCTTCGAAACTATATTCTGAATTAATGATTTTGTTTTTCAATCCAAATCAAATCAAATATATTGATTCAAATCACCTTGTAATGTGCAGGAGAAAGAAATAATCTCTCCTAGCAATCCTGCCGGCCACTTCATATAGATATACTAGTATAATAATATTATATATATACTATATATAATATATATATATAATATATAATTAATATATTAATATATATAATTATATTATCTATATATATATTAATAAATATATTAATATATATATAATATATATATATATATACTGATATATATACTATATTATATCTAATATAATATCTAATATAACTATATAATAATAATAATATTATATAATATATATGTATAGAAGATTATATATAATATATATATTATATATATATAATATATATATAATAATAATATATATATATATATATATATATATAATATATCTATATAATATATATATATATATCTAATATATATTATAATATCCAGTTCAAGGTAGATGAATATGGACTAATTAGTAGTTAACAAAAGAAGAAGCACATTGTTAATTGAGTATCCATTAAAGTAATGAAGAAACTAATTGAGAATCATAATCTCCAAAACCTTTTTTATGTATTATTAGTATTCGAATAACACAGCCAATATTATATAAATAGTTTTTACACCTTACAAAGAGACACCTTTTTTGTATTTGACAGATTTAATGGTTACCAAAAGTTAGTTTTAGTTCAATTTATTTAAACGCAGTATTAATATAGCAAATAAAAGGCTCTTTTTTTTTTTTGTCTGAAGGTACGAAGAAAGAAAATAGTAAATAATTAATTCTTTTTATTTTTCCCATAATGGGTGGCATGGCTGGTGTTTGATAACAATCTTCTTTGCCTACCCTAATTACATATATATATATAATATATATATTAATATATATATATATTATTAAATATTACTATATATATATATATTAAAAGTATTATATAATATATATATATAATATATATAAATATATACATCTAATATAGATATATATAATATATATATATATATATATATATATATATATATATTAATATATTATAATAAATATATAATATGTATATAATATATATATATATAATATAATATATATAATATTATAATATATATATATAGTATCTTATATATATAATATAAATAATAGTATTATATTATATATAATATATATAGTATATATAGATATATTAGTGTGGGCCGAATCCAAATTTCAGCGATGCGATTCCGATTTCGAATACAGTCAAAAGTGCGATTCCGATCCGATTCCGATTTCCGATTCCGATTCCGACATATTTTTTATATGTATATAATATATATATATATATATTATAATATATATAGATATAATACTATATATATATATTATATATATATATATATTATTATATATATATATTATATATATACTATGTGTAAATATATACTATATATATATTATACTATATATATATATATAATAATGATACGTATATATATATATATATATATATATATAAATATATATATTATATATATATATATATATAATTCCAATTGTTAAATAAACTAATTTAGATTTTAAGCTATAGAAGAAAAAATGTAAAATCTTAATGTTTTTCTTTGTAAGAAATAATTTAGTTAATTAGCCTTTTTATTATTTTAACCAACTGAAATGAATACAAATATTAAAAACTTCAATAAATGAAACGATTATGTATTTTTTGTTTAAAAAAAATCGCCTTCTTTACTTTACTAAAAGTAAGATTAAAGATCTGAGCAAAGATTGTCATTATACTTGTTATATTACTCACCCATTGAAAAATTTGTAATGCAAAACATTAACATTTTTCCCGTTTCTGAATGCATTCGAATTTTTTAGGAGAATATATTGATCCTCCAATTCTGAAGAGTCCTTCTCACTTTCCGCACGAAAAGGGCGGGCGAGCTAATAGGGGATATCCAATCTGGCTGGGGCTGGCCCGTTTTCCTCCCCACCTAAAAGTGGAACATAAAATTCGGATTTTCAGCCCGATTTTGACTATATAAACCACCAAAATGTAGCCCTTTTTTTGCCTCTAAAACGTTGTTTTTTCGGTGTTTTCTGTGACTGTATCATATCCTGTCAGAATTTGAACTTTTCAAATCCATTGTTTGACCTATTTTCATATAACTTTCGTTTTTTTTGGAAATACTTCAACTGAAATATGCAAGATGGGCTCCACTTACCTACAATTAATTTACGTATTACAATTTTTTCGAATTTTTATTTTGGTGGCTCACGTTGTCGCAATTTCCAAACCCATGTTTTTTTTAATTTGAAAAGTGAAAAATTGACATTTTTTTTCTACTCATTCGATCAAAATCAAATTTTCAGGGCTTTTAAAGTGGGCAAGATGCATTTTTTTTACTTATGAGGTTTTTGTTTGTAATATGCAATAGGTTTGGAATTTGTTTTGGAACAAATTTTCAAAAAAAAAGTTTTTTTGAAATTTTTTTAAAAAATTTTCTATACGAGTATACAAAAAAGTTATCTAAGTAAAAAGATGCATCTTGTCCCGAACTGATACAAGCCCTGAAAATTTGATGTTGGTAGATCCGATAAGTACAAAAAAAGATATGTCAATTTTTTTTCACTTTCAAATTGAAGACAAAAATGAGTTAGGAAATTGGACAACGCTTGCCACAAAACTAAAATTTCGAGAATGATAATACGTAATTAATGTAGGAATGGACCCTCTATGCATATTAAAGTTTGAAGTCATATTCGCAAAAAAAATCTAAAAGATAGATCAAGAACGTAAGGTAAAAACATGGTTAGTTCGAAAAAGTGAAAAGTCTGCATAAACACAATAGGCCTAGAAAAACACCGGACAACAACGTTTTAAGAGGGCAAAAAAAGCTAACATCTTTGGCTGTTTATATATAGGTTCAAACATGTCTGAAAATTTCGATTTTATGTCCCTTTTTAAGTAGGGGAAAACGGGGACCAGCTTCCAGCCAAAGATTGAAGCATCCCCTTAGTTAAATATTTCTAAGCAAGACACCCAAATGCTGAAAGTACCTTTATTCGATGACCACCATTGTAAGGGAACTTTCTGAATTTTTTATACAGTTTCATATTTTGAATTGGCTGATTCTACTTTTATAACATCTTCAGTTTTTTTCAATATATGTGTTCTTTTTTTTATATATATACTCTTTGCTGTTTTTTAAGTCTTTTTCTCTTTAAATTCGAAAAACAGCTTCAAAACGAAGTTACAACCTATGATCTTCCAGTAATCCTTTTTTCGCCCTAATTCTGTTGATAATGAGAAGAATCTGAAGATTGGTTAAAGTAGTAGAAACTGTTTTCCTTTCTTTTATACAACAGATATATTTTGCACATCCATTCTAAGAATATTCCACTTTTTTTATTGTTTATACTTTCATCCTCAAAGGAATTGTAGTATAAAGCGTGCTAAAGATCGGTAAGCAAGCACAGTTCTATATCAGTAAAGTAAAACGCTGAATCTATTTTTTACTAGAATTTTTTCCATGCTAATACTGCATAGACCCAATCCCATCAAACATCTTTTTCTGAACTCTTTTAAAAAATTGCAAAATCACTTTCATATGGGATATTTGCCGATGCCTTCATTCGATCCTTGTGGCTCAATAAATTTGTAACAATCTAAAACAAAATTTTGAGTATTTAGCCATTTTTCAAAGAACTTTCCGTTGGTTTCTAAGCATGCAGAGAGAGAGAGATGGAAGGTGCCGAGCTTACTGTTTGTTTCCAAAGTTTTTGAACAGCAATGATACTGGCTATTACATCTGGTTGTACATTCAGAGTGAAGCTGTGCTGTGGTAAAATATAAATCTACTTTGTTGGTCTTAATAGTTGGCAAAAGCTTGAGGCGAGGGATTAAAATAACCTACGATTTGTTGTTTGCATAGGATATATTTTTACGGTCTTTTGTTCAAATATGGCAAATCATTGAGAAACCTAGTGTCAAAGAGTGGTAAAAAGCAAGGTAAATTCCTGGAATCCTGCATTGTGTAACTCCTGAGCCATATTAGGTGGTTACCTTACTGAGTATACATGATTTTATTAAAGCAGGACTATTGAAATTTCTCCATAACATTTTAAACGACAATCACTTATATCAGATGCTGTGTGTGTGAGATACGTGAAAAGGGGGAACTCGAAGAATAGCATTTATATTCAATAGCTTCCACATTATTACAAGCCTAAAAGGTAAATATTTCACTGCTCATTACGAGTTCAACGGGTAAATAATTATCAAAACACTATTACATAACAATGGACTAACGGAAACAATTGCACCCAAGCCTGCCTCACCATGACTGTAATGAAATCAAAATGATATCTTAAGGTCTACGTAAAGATCGCCCGCTAATCAAGTTTCTTTATTAAGTAATATGTTAAGGAAGAACTGAAATTAAAATCAATACGGCAGACTTCGAATATTTTCTTTGAATATAATAAAGATCGATAATAAATTTGCAGAATTGTATACCCAAGAATCGGTCAAAGAATTCGGTAAACATTTTGGATTTGAACTCGTCCAAATCCAGAACAAAACAAGCCGATTCCTACCGATCGATGCCGATTCCGATTAATCGTCCCTCACAATATAATATATATATATATATATTATATATATATTATATATATATTATATATATAAGTATATATATATATATATATATACTATATATATAGTATATATATATAACATTTACTTTTCGTACCTGGAATAATACACTTGGGTAGGCAAATAATTATATATTAGTATATAATATATATAACTATATATAATATATATAATATATAGAGATATATATATTATAGTATAATTAAATATATATATATATATATATACTATATATATAATATTAATATTAAATATGTATATGTATAATAATATATATATATATATATATATAATATATATATATATATATATAATAATAAATAATATAAGTATATATATATATAATATATATATATATATTTATATATATATATATATATATATATAGCTACCGCAAACATCGAAAACATATTTAAATAATTATAATACGTACCTATTTACTTGTATGAAAAGCTTGTTTACAATATATTTACCAAATATACTTAATTTTAAATCACATTCCCATTGAGTAATTTCTTAGGCCTGCATTCTCTTAAAATAGAGCTGCGTTTAATAGAAAGGGTTTTTTAAAGCGTTTTACTTCTTAATATAAAATCTGCACTTACTCCATTATGCCATTATTTCACTTAATTTTAGTATATAATGCTAAATACCAACTTATAAAATAAAGTTATATAAAATTTATATTCAATATCAAACAAATCAGACCATTTTTACAAAAATTTACAACAAACTGCACCAAGCCACACAATTCGTAAATATTTACGGGAAGAGAAAGAAAAAAGTTTCATATATAACTTTTCGATTCCATTTTATCGATTATATAGAGTAGGGACCGATAGCCCGCTTCCTTATAGTTGAACGTAAAAAAATGACATCATTCGTCCCCGCCGGTGTAAGATTTTTACTTCAAGATCAGAGTAGAAGCGTAGAATTTCTAAATGAAGTCAACTATTATTATAAGCTATATTATTGTGGTTGTTTTTCTTTAATTTATGATGAAAATTAGCTTCTTTTTTTAACTTTTTATATGAATAATCTCTCATTAAAAATTACAATAATTCAATATAAAAACCTAAAAAATATTGGTAGGAGCTACCTACCCGGCTTTACCCATATATACGTCCCCCTGATATATATAATATATATATATTATATATTATAATATATATATATATATATATATATATTAATAAATATATATATATATATCATGTATATATATATATTTATAGTAGTATAAATATATATATAAATATATATAAATAGTAATATATATATATTATATATAATATATATATATATGATTATATATATGTATATATATATAATATATATCTATATATATATACTATATTATACAATATGTAGATATATATATTATATATATATATGATAAATATATATATATATTATATATATTATAGTATATATATATATATATTAGAATAATATATATATATATTATAATCATTATATATATATATATAATAATATATATATTATCTATATATATATATTATATATATAAATAAATATATATATATAATAATAATATATGATATATATAAACCTGCCTGTCTTTTCTTGCCGTCCACCCCCTTCTTCCTCCAACTTTCCATACTGTCCTTCTTTCCTCTCTCTGGTGCCTTGCTGCGGTGAATAGACCTTTTTAGAAATGGTAATCTCTTTCCCTTGATGCATGACTTCCTATGGTCCTGTATGAATGGTGACAATCTTCGGGCTTACTATGAAGCCCAACTCCTTGCTTCCTGATTTCCCCTCTAACTACTTTATTATATTAATACATATCCTCTCTCTCCTTCAATCATCTTCAGATCTGCCTCCTCCTTTCCACATACGATGCTAAGTAAAGAGTAGCGGCATCTAATTTTAAAAGCGTTGCTCAAGTCTAGTTCTTTCTGGTTCGACAAATCGTTTCCGCGTACAATGTCCGGGCTGTCCTTGAGAGTGCAAGCAATTCAGTTCGATGCAGTGGCTTGGATAGGCCTATCTTGGCCCAAGTCAGATCTCCATTAGTCGAATCCATGGTTCACAATGAGGACGTTGAGTTGGACTTTGTACACACACACATACACACGCATATATATATATATATATATCATATATATTATTATATAAAATATAAATATATAATATAATATATATATATATATATAACTTAAAATTAAAATTATTATAGTATTAATAAAATATAAAAATTAATAATGTATATATATATATAATATATATTATAACTATATATATATATATAATATATATATATATATATATATAATATATATATATATATATATCGGAATATAATATATATAATATATATATATATAGTATAGTATAATATATAGTATATATATATATATTATATATATATATATTATTATATCTATATATATCTATATTATGATAATATATATATATATATATATATTATATAGTAATATTAATATATACATAATTATAATAATATATATATATTACTATATATACTATATATATATAAATATAAGTATTCGTATATAAATAGTATAAAATATATATATAATTATATATATATATATATAATATATATATATATAATATATATAATTATATATATAATTATATATTATATATACTGTGCAATATCACCTCTCTAACCTAACATTTTATTATGGTCTGAGACCCAGCTATTTTAAATACTATTGGATATACCTATTCTATTTAACATAACTATTTCATATTTCCGTCTGAGGGTGGAGTATGTGCCTATGTAAACATTAATCCTCCTGTAACACGCCTCTGAAAATCTCCGAATCTTCTAATTTTGATGTTCTATGGCTTAAAATCTTTCTTCCTTCTACTGTGCTTCTGCTACTGTTCTCCTAACAGAACAGATTTTCACTCCTTTTTTGTTTTCTTATCAGGAATGGAGATTGTTTATATATTCCATCCAAATACTGAAGTCCGCTATTAGGGATGTCATGTCACAACAACTGATGGTTGCGGCCTCTGACACGGGTTCAGAGTGGGGAGGAAATTCGTAAACTATCTGGAGCAACAGAATTTAAGGCACCTTACACACATTCCGGATCTTCCAACCAAATTCTTGAACATAACTTATCTATGGTTTCATACTATCCTTCTCTATTAATACACACTCATTGTAAATGCCTGAACCACAACCAGAAAGAATCTTAATTTTTAATACTTTCTCTCCAACAAGTTCATATCTGGACCTAATGCTTATTTCTGACGCTTTACTTCATAGGGCCGATTTTGGCTTTGCGTCGCTTCTACGCTAAATATAAACTGGAATGACTTCTTTGACTTGACTAGCAGACGCCTCAGCTTCTGGCGATAGGTGAGCTGTAATCTTGAGGGATGAACGAAAGCTCATTCCTTCTTCGATAAATTTTCTCTCTCAAAATCCCGTTCGATCGGGCCTTGTTATCTCCGACTATTCAATTTAGAAAAGTGCGTAATCGGACGTGGAAAAATCTCGTTCTCGTCTATACTCTTCATAATTTG